>JAULBR010109961.1:0-10372 GCA_032355825.1 Melanodrymia aurantiaca | reverse complement strand
CCACGACTGGTTTATCAAATTCCGTGTTGTGTGTTATCCTGTCTATGGGATAGTGCACATAAAAGACCCCTTGCTGTCATTCTTGGAAGAGTAGCCTATGTGGCGGCAGCGGGTTTCCTCTGAGACCATGTGTCAGTATAACCATGCGTCTGATGTCCAATAACCACTGATTTATAATCGATGTGTTTTTAGTGGCGTCGTTAAATAAAATAAACTTTACTTTACAATCCTAATTTTGTTCGGATTGTAAATCACATTGACACTTATGCTCGATCCCTTAGGTTGATTGTAGCTAAAATATATTTATGCAACAATGGTTATTATTTGCATTTCACAGAGCTCCGACTTCCATAGTGTGTGCAGAATCCGAATTGACGTTTGAAAGTAAAACAATCAAACGGGAAGAAGTGTCGCCAAAATCATCGACAAGCACGAGGTTAACAAGAAACCGCCGGTCACCGAATTCACCCTCTCCTGAACCTAAAGGTGGCGTCAACTTGCGGGCATGTCGGAGGTCATCAAGGTCACCTTCACCGAGGAATGCAAAAAATGATGTCGCTGAAACATCAAAAGCAAACATTATGAATCCAAAGGACATTGGTCGTAATTCTAAGTCGAGCAATAAGGAGAAGATAAATTTAGACGTTGATGATGACAGTGTTGAAAAAGATCGCAGTTCTACGTCCTCAAAATCTAGATCAACGAGAAAACGTGGACGTTTGGATCTTTTCGACGACAGTGACGATGATGATGTTAATAATGGTGTTGTATCCTCGAAGTCTGCACCGGCTAAATCACAAAAACGAAGTCGACAGTCAAATCCTTTTGATGACAGTGATGATGATGATGATAATCCTATGTCATCGAAGTCTGTGACGGTAAAATCGTCAAGAAAAAGTGGATGTACAGACCTGTTCGATGATGTTGAGGATGATGATGATAATAATCAAACTATGTCATCGAAGCCTATGACGGCACAATCATCAAGTAAACGTGGACGTTCAGACCTGTTCGATGATGATAATCAAACTATGTCATCGAAGCCTATGACGGCACAATCATCAAGAAAACGTGAACGTTCAGACCTGTTTGATGATGATGATGAGACTATGCTTAAAGAAAGAGTGACCAGCAAGGTCAAACAGACAGTTTTAGTCGAGGACTCGGAATTCAGTGTGAAGATCCAGCAAAGTCCTGTGTTTCCAGGAAGGAGTGAAGATTCTGTGAGTGTCAAACAAGAAAAGGATGACAAATACAAAGGTAATTACACTTTACGTGTGGCTGGTTGTAAACAGACAATAACATTGTTTACATTCAGATCATACATCTATGTATAAGTGGACTTGGAGATATGTACATGTATATAAGTAGACATTGATATATGTATAATTAGGCATTGAGATACCTAATTATAAGGTGACATGATATGTATTTGTAATCATTGAGTTTGTATCAGAAGACATTGAGATATGTATAAGTAATCATTGAGATACATTTAAGTATTGTCCATTAGACTGCATAAAATTACTTCTATACAAGAATAAAGTATGATATTTGTTGATTAGCACTTTTGGTCAGATTCAGCTTTATCTCGGTACCAAAGACTCAGTCAGTGATTACATTTAATCATTTCTTTTCGGACTATCTTTCCCCTCACTTTCAACATGGTACAGAAGTAAGTCCTGCATCGAGGTCAAACCAGTCACCAAGGAAACGGCCTAAGCAAGAAACGGTGGACAGAAAGAAACCAGCTGTCAGGAAACAAGATGGTGGTGAACAAAGTACCATGGATGTTGACAGTGTCACAGTTGGAGTTCCAGTTTCTCAGGTGCATATTTGAACATACAGTCAATCAGTCAGTCAGTCAAGGCTTTGTTGAGGATGCCCCTGTCCACTTAAGGTTCAGGCACCCCTCTCCATGAGCACAGTCTGCCATCAAAGGTCGGGACACAGTGTCGAGGCTGTACCCATGCAGAGATTTCAACATACCTGCCTGATCCACTTAAATACTCGCATCATTCAGACTCTATCATTATTTTTTACACTGTTCCGCCCATGTTTTTTCTATGGTAAAAGACTAAATTATCGCAGGTTGTAAGTGCGTTTGTGTTGATCATTGTTTGTTTTGTCTCAGAATAGTGAAAGATGTGCTGTGAATGGAGATGTACCAGTTGGATTTCTTACCACGAGGAAACCCATTAAGGTTAATATTTTACAACACTGTGACAATGCTTTTGTAAATCTGAGTCTATTTACTACAATTAATACATTGAATGAAGTTTTTTTTGAAACAGTCTATTTGCAACATTGGTAAGCTAGAAATACTCGAATAGATGTGTATATGTACTAAAATTATCACATTGAATTACTTTATTATGGATCAGTCTTACAATTATGACATTTATTTATCCCATTACAGATCAGTCTTGACTCTATTTACTACAATTACGACATTAAATTCTGCCATTATGGATCAGACTATTTACTGCAATTACGACATTGAATTCTGCCATTATGGATCAGTCTATTTACTACAATTACGACATTGAATTATGTTTAATTACTAAAATTGTAATGTAAGCCAAACTCTTCAAGAATGGACACATATTTTCAATTTGAGATTAAATTTCATATTAACTAAGTTATATTTTTTATTTACAGCATCAAGTTGTCAAATCAGAAATCTATGAGAAAGAAACCGACTTGCCACAAAACATTGTTGTAACTGTGTTTGTTAATCTCGTAAAACGACCCATACAAGCCAAAACACTGGCTGATAACAGAGATGTCCCTGATGGCTTTGTCAAATGGAAAGGCAAACTGGTGAAGAATTTCAAAATGTTCAAAAAGGTTGTGCTTTCCATAAAATTATAAATATTTAGTGTAAAATTTTAAATACTTTTTTAAATTGAAACCAAATTAATTAATTTAAAGACTCTCAGTCACCAAGTTTGGTGCCAAATATTTCCACTCTGCTGCATCTTCAGACAATAGTGTGACCTTAAAAGTGTTTCAACTAAATACGATGTACAAAACATAATTTTACATAATTTAATAATATTTTGACATTTCTGTTGGATTTGTTTTATCATATAATAAATATATGTAGTTATATAAATAAATAAGGACAGTGTTCTATCTTCTGTTTAAGCACAAATGAATTTGTGTATAACCCACTCCACACACCGTTGTCACATGATTGCTGTATTCGCACCAAAATGATGAGTGATTGTCTTTAAACTGGAACGTTTCTCTCAACTTTTGATGTGACACCAGTACTTTGATTTTTGTAGGTTAGCAATATGGGCTCGGATCGTTTGCCGAATATCATTGGTGGAAGTGATCTTGTGACGCACACAGGAAGTCAGCGGAGGGATCTGGACGACTGGTTCCAACAAGCATTAGAGGTCAGAGTGACATACCGTACTGTAAAACCTGTAATAGTCGCGGGTTGTAAATTTCGTAATTATCCAACTCGCAACATGTTTTGAATTTCGTTGACATTGAAAAACAATCAAAATCTTAACATTGTTTTAAAATTTATGTCAGTGCTATAGAAATTATTCATGGGATTGTAATTTTCAAGGTTAAAAATTATAAACATGACAAATTGCGGAAATTTTATATGTACCCAAATCATACCCGTTTTACAGTAGATTTCTACTTTTGTTGTTGTATCTACTAGTTTTTGTAAAATATGAAGAATGCATTTTGGATGATTTTTTTAAACGACACTTAGTATAAATGGTAAACTAATCTATTGTTTTCATACCTTTAAAACCCTATTTTTCGCAGAAAAGGTATGATTAATTCGACATATAGCTTGTTAAACGTGTGAATATGTTGTGTTGTGTATTTCTAGGCTGAAAGTCAGCAGAACGACAGAGATAGAGAAGCACAAGATTTGTTTAAGTGAGTACTAATTTGGAAGATATTTTTCATAAATATAGGCAAGGATTTGTTGTGCGAGTCATATGGCTGATGGGATTGGAAAACGTAATATGTCTTTAGTCAAACTTGGGAACAAAATTAAATAGTAAAATAATGTGTTTGTACGTAATTTGGAATTTGTAGCCAAGAATTGGATCGTTTTAACTGCCATATACTTTTGGAAAGGGAGCCGTCTTCAGTACTGCAAAATGCCTGAATAAAGCCCTAAAAAGAATCAGTTATTAAAACTGGCCTTTTAAACAAATGTCAAGTTCAATGGAAGTATTGTCACCTAGATTATGCCTATGCCACTTAAATGAAAAAACCACTTATGTACACAAGTGAGATTCAAATCTACTGCACCAATTCACATGGCACTTAACAGTCTGACAACATAACCACTCAGCCAAACTATTCGTTCATAAAAAATGCATGAACCGGGCTGCTATTAGCTAGCTGTAACATCAAAATGGCCAAGTCTGTCCACCACTGCTGAAACTGTGATCGATTTGTTTTTGAAAATACACAATCTGCAATCCAACATGAGTACATTGAGGCTTGTAGAGAACACACTCTGGGTTGGAGCCGGTACTGGGACTAAAATTGTTATATACAATGAATGAGATTTGAACCAAGTACTTACCTTTCTTAAGCCAGATGCTTTAACCACTAGACTGTTTTCTCTTATATACATGCATGTGTATCTTTAACAAATCAGTTGATTTTTTTATTTTTTTATTTTATAACTTTAATTTATTTCAGTTGGGAACCGTCAACGTCACGTAGAAAGAATTCAAGATAGTACTTGCATCGTTTCTTCAGATTTCAACAATAGTTATTACGTTTACTCATGAGACACTAAAGCCTGACATTACAGAATGCACGCCATCATGCAAAGCTAAAATTGCATCTATAGACCTTCATGCTGTTAACCTTCATTCTCTAGAACTCTAATATTCAAGGTATCTGTCTGACTAAGCAGGCTATCGATTACCAACCATCAATATTGCTGAGAACTCTAGACCTCTGTAGTCTCAAAATGGAAATGCCTGCATAATCTGATAAAAGAGGTTATCATTTACCAGACAGTGTTTATTACCTCAAATAAACATAGTACTGAGTTTTTCAATCCACCTTATTTTTGGGAATATTAATATCGATGATCATCACTTTTAACAAGCGCATAATTATGATGATTAAGTAATTTGACAAGCAGAAGACATTGTTTTTAAATGCAAAGATTCCAAATTCCCGTAATTTAAGATGTGTATTGACATGAAAGTGTTGAGCAATTTTTGTTAAAAATAATTGCACAACCACAGGTTATTATTTCAATTTGTTATTAAAATTATAGAAATGTTTGTCTTTATTAATTTATTGACGTCATGCAATGAAACAATTTTATCTTGAAGTTTTTCAACTGAGATTTATGCTTCTATTGTATCAATGATATCCTTTCGGTCATTTTACATTTAGTTCATATTCAAGAATATTTGGATGCCCCAGAAAAGTATCTTATTTCGGGTATTGAACTAATTAAATTAATTTAGAGTGGCGATCTTGAACATCTTACATTTCTATCTTGTACAGTGTGCCGTTATATGAAAGTTTATCTTGGGCCGATGATGACAGGTAAAAGGTTTGATTAGACTGCGTACAGACTTGTGATCTCTCGGTCTCTCACAGAGTGTGAATGGGTATGCTGTCGTGTTAAAGTTGACATGCCAGTTTCTGTTTCACATACACAGAAAGATTCTGTACAATTGTTCTTACTGTAATCTCAAGACATGAGAGTTTACATGTAGAATTTCACAGAATCAACAGATTCTCATTGCCAGTGTTGGTGAGGAGTTTCATTGTTTTGTAATCTGTGTTAGACAGATGGGAGCAGAGTCTGCAGTCTTGTGTGATTACAACTTCAATCTGAGGCCTTCACTCTATTTGTTTAGATTATGAAATTTGTAAACTGGTCAGTTTTATGTAACACTGAAGAGACGTAGGCAATGAAAGTAAGGATAACCAACCCAGGGTTCAAGATTCACAAGTTTATATGATAGTTTCTGTTTGATATACATACAACGAATCTGTACAAATTTGTAAATAATTGATGTTTATTTTTAAAATTTTATTCTCAGTCTGCATGGTTGAATTCAGGCTACAGATGGAATTGGATGTCAAACGCACGGTCATATCAACAGTTGATCATAGAGGAACCCCTCTGCCACATATGCTACTCTTCCAAATTTAGCAAGGGATCTTTTATGTGCATTTGCCCACAGGCAGAATAGCACACACCGTGGCCTTTGGTAGACCAGTCACCTGAGTCATGGATCACTGGTTGGAACGGGAAATCAAGCAACGAATCCTCAGAGGACTGATAATAGCTATCAGCATAGAAGTAACACCAGGTGTAGTAGGGCCTATGCAAAATAATGGCATATCCGCCATTTTTAACAATCGGTAGGCTTAACTCATTTCTGGTCAATGATGATTACTTTGATTCACTGAACAGACGTTCCTGCGAGTGCATTTACCGTTTGGTTGTGTCTTTCGTCCGTCAAGACTTACAGCTGTTTTGGCGGTTTTCCTGGCACATACATTAAAACTTGATTCTTATACAACATGGACACAGTCAGCACACGGTCTGTGTGTTAAAGGATCAACAGAATAGGTGACTTAAATTGGATTAATTTAATAGTAAATTGGGTACTTTTAATGTATTTATAATTATTTGAATTCTATTTCGATGTGGGTGGTACTCTGGTAGATAGCTTTGTGAATGCACTCGTTTGAACAGTCTTCCATGATAATTTTTGGGAATATCTGAGACCAGATTTTAATATAATTTCAATATTGGTTTTTGATGCACTTTGTAAAAAAAAATTAAAAATTAAAATAATCATTCTGTAATAGGAAATTCATAGGTGTGCTGAAGGCATGTAACACTCCCAACCCAGAATGGAATACACTAACACCAAGGGGATGTATACTAACTTGGGGATTATTGTTTAAGTTGTTGAAAAATATATTGGTATGAGCATGTGAATAATGATTAAACCACATGCCTTGGGATACCGACTAACATCAATGGATCTGTCTTTTATGTGCGCTTTACCACAGACAGGATAGCAGACGTCACGGCCTTTAATAGCCCAGTCATTGATCACCGGTTGGAACGAGAAATATCTATGTATGAGGAAGATCGATCCTGTGACTTTGCGGAACATAAGGCGGTGCTCTTGCACTGAGCCACGAGAAGAATGGGGCAACCCATGACAGGATGTTAGACAAGCGAGACCGCGAGAAAGCATTGGAGACAAATGCACAATCTTTTGGAATGTCTAGTCTGAATTACATGCAGTCGGATGGTATCACTATAAGAACACCACCCCAGATGGATACCTGCAAAAAGAGAGTATCAAAACGACCTAGTGCACCCGTAAAATAAGAAAAAATGGATGCCTTGTAAAGTAGAATGTGGTGTGTGCTCCTTAACCTACATTCTACTCATTAGAAACGGAGCAAAATAAATGTTGAAAATATATATATATTTGTTTATAATCTTTTGTACAAACATCAGTAGGCCTAGGCCTACTGTAGTCCTCCGAGCCACCTCTGAAACGCCAGTACACCATGTCTTCAAAGAGACGCTGATGAAAAAGATGAATCTGCCAACCTCGTATGGTTTTCCACAGACAGGTTAGCACATACCACGGCCTTTGTTAAACCGGTTAAACCTACCCATTGAGTCTTGCGGTGAACATACAGGGTTAGAGTATGGCGATTAAAACAAAATTCCATAATGTCACGACTGGGGGATGCATGTGGTAATGTTCCGTAGGTTTCTTTTGTTTAACTGGTTAACACGAAATAACCCAACGGGTCCATTGAGGAGGATCGATCCTACGATACATCGAGCCTCGGGCCGCTCTATCACTTCTAACCCAGAAATGTTCCGAATGCAGTTAGCGCGTCGGAATTTACCGGAATCTTGCGATAATGAAATAGTTTTAAGTAACTATCTAGATATTTAGACTTTTTAACTAGTTGTCTTAAATCATTAGTAATTTATTCTAGTGCTCCTATGTAATTATTTTGTACTTAATAATGTTATACTATTTGATCACGAATAATCTCGCGAGAATGAAATCCATGGTAATAAAATGGCGGAATAATAACAGTTTTGTTCAAAATGAAAATATTGTTTGGTTTTCTTTTTGTACCAAGATGGAGTAATGTGTTATGATATCTGCATTTCGCACTAATAAACACAATGATGGTTCAATGTTAAGGTATAATTCATTGACGGATAATCTGTGATTGTAAAACTATAAAATTGGTAATTACGTTATTTTTAATGAGCGTGGTCCTATTATCGTTGTGTCCTATACATCGTATATACTTTATTCCCGACTCGATTTTGTTAATGGGTTAAATAAATTTATGTTTTTACAATCTGAAAACAATCCAAACTTTTCTTGAACTCCTCACCCACCGGCTACCCACTCCCAAAACATTGTTCAGATTGTGAAACGCATTGACATTTATCCAGTCCCTTAGCTGCTAAGTTAGCACAAGTAATAAATTTTGCTTTTTTTTCTCCCAGACTGTTTTGAGGACTGAATGGTATGCTGAAATTTGTTTGAGAAAACATGTTCTGAGACGCAACAACACACGATGACACTCGCAGGCATTGAACAGTTCATTAGAAAAGACTCGCCACCTGGGGAAGGTGATGAGCAAAGCCGCAATGTTTCGGAACTGGAAATTCTTGTTCAGCGGCGTCAAGCAGAAGACAAACAAAAAGCTCAGCATCACTGGAGTTTACTAAGAAACTGCATCAGGAACACGATAGAAGCTATAACAAAGTCTGATCTGAAGGATATTGTTGTCAGTCACGGGATTCATCATGAGAGAAAAATTAACCACACCGAGACGATCGAACAAGTTATTTTTAGTGAGCCCAGGAAGGTAAGGTCTAAAACGCTTGAGGTGTAATGTCACGGTGATGTCATAGTCAGAGTGAGCGGGGCTTAGATCAGTACAAGAGCACCAGCCTTGAGCCTTGAGGTTTGATAGGTCGACTGATCGATCCTCATCGGTGGACCTGTTGGGTTATTACCCGTTTTAAACAGTGATCCATGACTGCTATCCTGTCTGGGAAAGTGCACATAAAAAATCCCTTGCTGTTATTCGATGAAGAGTGGCAGCATAGAGTTTCCACTGTGACCAAGTGTCGATATTATTTTATAACCGTGTTTGACATCCAGTAACGACTGATTAATAAACAAACAAACTATCTTTGTCACAGTCAGAATGAACAGTTAAAGATATCAGCAAATTGTCCTCGTATGCTGTACATTATAGCTTGAGCATAATAAATTCTTGTCTTGATATTTTCACTAATTTAAATAACCATGTGATTGTTAACTCCCTCCAGAGAGAAAAATGGCATCTACAAGTTCTATCTCATCCTATTGTATCTTACATGCATATAATAAATTATAATAAATAAACATTGTACGGATGCCTAAGTACTATTTACAATATTAATATTAATCTAACGGTATTGTATGATTTTAATTTTCCAGGAATACTTAACAAATGATGGCAAACTCTTCCGACTGTTCACAGAGGACGGTAAAAAGAAAGCTGTTATTAAACCACAGGAGCCCATGAACCGGGTGGTGTATGTTGACAAGAGTAATCAATTTGTGGGCTGGTACCACAAGGAGTCATTTCTCTACGTAAGCAGTCGTATTACTATGATTTACAAAAAGTAGTTGTAAATTAAGTCACTTGGTATATTGAGAATAACACAGAAATGCCCGTTTGAGATCGTTTAACTCACAATGAGTTGTTTCCAAATTATGTAGCTAACTAGCGAAAGCGAGTTAGATACATATGGAAAATGCGAATTGTGAGAAAAACGATCTCTAAAAGGCATAAGTATACTCTATTTCTTACAAACACCCAACAAATTAACTTCAATGAAATGCACATTTGCAACTATATATTCTGTGGTAAGTGGCTATATGGGCAAGTTTTCCCTTCTTTGTAACAGACACAAGTATCAAATATTTTATTAAACTAATTATACTTCAGTGATACAAAATGTAATATAGGTCCTTATTTTGTTTAGCTTGTTAAACAATAAATTAATCATATATCAATTTTAAATACATGTAAGTAGGAAAATATTAACCATTAAATAATGCATATGAAACAAAATGATTCCAAGTTACAAAAAAAGAATTTAATTAATTATTTTTGTAGCATTATTTTTATATATAATTTTTTAAGGAACATTGTTTTTAATGTCTTCTTAAATTATTCTTTAGATGGTTGCATATGTCGTAATATTATACAGTCAAACCTGCTTGAGCGGCCACCTGTATTAAGCAGCCACCTGTCTTAAATGGTCACCATAATATTCCACCAA
>JAULBR010109950.1:0-10372 GCA_032355825.1 Melanodrymia aurantiaca | reverse complement strand
AGAGGTGAACATTCTGTAGAGGTCTCCACTCTGTAGAGGTGTCCATTCTTTAGAGATGTCCATTCTGTAGAGGTGACTGTTCTGTAGAGGTGAACATTCTGTAGAGGTCTCCACTCTGTAGAGGTGTCCATTCTTTAGAGATGTCCATTCTGTAGAGGTGACCATTCTGTAGAGGTGACCATTCTGTAGAGGTGACCATTCTGTAGAGGTGTCCATTCATTAGAGATGTCCGTTCTGTAGAGGTGACCATTCTGTAGAGGTGAACATTCTGTAGAGGTCTCCACTCTGTAGAGGTGTCCATTCTGTAGAGATGTCCGTTCTGTAAAGGTGACTGTTCTGTAGAGGTGACCATTCTGTAGAGGTGACCGTTCTGTAGAGGTGACTGTTCTGTAGAGGTGACCATTCTCTAGAGGTGACCATTCTCTAGAGGTGTCCAAGTTCAACTGTACACTCAAACATGGGAGTTTTGTCATACCTGCCACCAATCTTATAGCAACATCTGCAAGCTTTGTACAGCAATTGAATTCAATCAGCATGTTTTGTCAACAAATAACTCCTGACGTTGCTAACGGTTTGGATTTCATGTGAAATCAAATATGAATGCATATATCGATATTAACACTCCCAACAGGTACCATTCAATAGGCACCGTTTACCTGTATCAGTAGCAAAGCTAAACAGCATGGCTGACTCATGTTCTTGTAGTTATGGACAGTTGTTTGGAAATCAGTGTTTAATTAGTGTTACCTTGTGAGTTATGGACAGTTGTTTGGTAATCAGTGTGTAATTATATCGTTACCTTGTGATCTGTGATATTCCAGTGATAGGGTTTGTTGTACAACATTCAGGAGGACTAATATTCATTTGAGAATACTGAATAATTATATTTGAAACAAATGATCGAGCTATGAAGATGTGAAAACAAGATTCTGAAATTGTTCTATAATGGGTTTAATGGAAGCTGTATTGACAATATTTTTAACTCTTTAATTTCTGGGTTTTAATAGACAATGGTATTTGAAGACTAAAAATGGGCTTTTAGGGTCCTAAGGATGAAGATTCTGTGATACATGCCGATCCAAAACTACTTTTAAAGATGGAATCATTATTATAAAGATCTGACATTTTTGTTTGTTGTTATCTCTTCATAGTGACAGTTTTTTGTATTAATTAAACAAAGCTATGTAGATAACACTAATTAACATATTTTTATTGATTTGACAGTTGTAAGGGTTTGATATCAGTTACAGCTCTTAAAAACCCTTGACTTTGATGGATGTATAGAACAATTGAGAGAGCAAACATATTCCTTATGTCAAGTAAGATTAGGTATTCACTTTGCAAAAAATCACCAACCAAGTAAGAGAAAAATAATAACTGTGTACTTTGATCTGTTGTTGAGAATATAGTATTTCAGATGTGCTATGTTTTAGCTAAATCGTATTATAGTGATTGGATTTGTAAAAAATCGATTTATTCCGTTTGTGTTCATCTGTTGTTCAACAATTAAGTGATTTGAATATCTTTCCAAACAGATAATTTATGCAGATGCAATATTTTTCATATTCATTGGATCAAAGAAGGAATTTCAGAGAATTTTATTTCGAATTGTGTGGAATGTTTAAAATACATAAACTTACACTAAAAATGGATTATTTTTCTTGATTTCTGAAACCAACGGGCATCGTGCATACAGAAATAGTGGACGATTCATTGTTTTTAACATTCTTTGTCATATTGTAATACAAACCTGAAACACATGGACATCGTGTATCCAGAAATTGTGGACGATTAATTCTTTTTAACATTCTTTGTCATATTGTAATACAAACCTGAAACCAACGGACATCGTGTATCCAGAAATTGTGGACGATTAATTCTTTTAAACGTTCATTGTCAATTTGTAATATAGATTTGAAACCTTTGGTGCCACATGCAAAAGACTTTGTATATCTGATTCAATGTTTCCAAAAGAATCTGGAATTTGAGAGTTCAGTGTTCAACTATTGTCATCATGGATGAAACATCATTGCTCAGGAGTCGGTCTGGTAACAGAACTGTAAGATTCGCAGAAAGTTGCGATTCGTTAGAGAACGATTCGTTAGAAGCTGTTAATGAAGTGGATTCGGATTCGTTAGATGCTGTTAATGAAGTGGATTCGGATTCAGAATCAGAGTTGTTCTCTGCAGGTCATGCTTATGCAGATGTTGAGAGGACAAGGAAAGACAACTCTGATGATGTCTTGGATATGTTACACAAACGTCTGCAGCATTTTATAAAGTTATCTCCCATTCCCGATGCAGATAATGAAAGTATTTTCAGGTTTGTTATTTTAACTTTGTTTCTTTGTGTTATGTTGGTTGCTTACAGGTTGCACTGTAGGTTTGATCTAATTTCAACAAATTTTGGAAAGGATTCTCGGATTCTTAAAGTTGAATTATCAAAGCTGCGTTATGTACATTCAAATTTTCTTCTCTTTTACATTTTTATACATGTATTTGTAAACTACTTTTATAATCCGTAAAATTTAAATTCTAATTAGATAATTAATTAATTTACATAGAAAATCTAATCTCTTGTTGTCACAAACAAAATGATTTGCTGGAATACACCGAATTGCAAGCAGATTATGATATAATAGGTCATTGATATAATACATAGAAACAATTCAATGGGAAATCGTAGTCTTAGCTTGTAAAAAATTTATATTTGGGGCTCGACAAATTGAAAAAAAAAATATTTAGGTTCCAAATACGACAGTCTTGAACTTCTCACTATGGTTATACTTGTGCAACATTTTGGCTAAAAAAACGTGACCATTTCACCAGCTAGATTAGGGCCTGAACATGTGTCACGCACCAGACATGCCAACCTTGAAATCTGGCATACAAAGAGATGACACTGAAAAAAATAGTGCGTTTGACATCCAATAACCGCTGATTAGTAATCAATGTATTCCACAGTAGTGTCGTTAAGCACACAAACTTTATCTTTTTTATCTTAGAAATTTGTGATTTTCAAGGAGAAAATTCCTCCTGGACAGGAGAAAATGAGGAATGATAAAATAACAGGAGACTCCTGTGAAAAATAGCCTTACATTCAATAGGGCGAACATTCTGGTACCAAGACAAAATGTTTTGACACCGGTATTTGTATCTAATATAAATTAATGTGATATGATATTACACGATCTGTACCAGTTACATAGTTCCAGAGCGCTTGCACTATTAAACATAAGGCAGGAGATTTGACAGATTTGCCACACACTTTTTGCTATCTTTATACACTAGTTAAAGTTAAATAATGTGAGTGTTTACGGTACAACCAACCTGTGTTTAACTTTATATCATAATTGGTTCTCACATCTGATAGATTGCTAAATAGTTGTCAACATGCTCAAATGGAAATCTCAGTCTGTTATCGCAGATGGATGTTTATATGATTATAAGGTTGTTAATTTCAGAAAGTGATCTGCAATCAATTCTGGGTATGACATCTTGGTGACTTTTAGAACTCGATTTCCATTAGGAATAAATGAACCATGTTTGTCAATGAGTTGAAAATAGAAACATGATTGATTGCATCAATCTGCTGAATGCAAGTTATGTAATTAATGGAGTAATTTTTTTTATTTAATAACGCCCAGCATATTGAGTATCAGTGGCTGTTAGGAGTTAAACATGGTTGTTATGACACATGGTTTACAGAAAGGAAAAGAAAGTTACTAGCATAATATAATAATGACAGCCCAGTGCACTGAAATTAGCATCAAACGCTTCCATTCTGCTGTATCTGTATCAGTGTTCTGATTTATAAGTGTTTGAACTCATTGTATTTGGGGAGCAGGACGTAGCTCAGAGGTAGAATGTCTGCCTGTGGAGGGATGGGTTGAGAGATCGATCCTCCACAGCGTAAAACATTTTTATGGGCTATTTTCCATTCCAGCCAGTGAAGCACGACTGGTTTATCAAATTCCGTGCTTTTTCAAAGCGTCTACATTAAACACATAGATCTTCTTAGGTGGCATAAGCGTACTTCTGCATTCTCTTAGAATATTTGTCTAAAAATATAAAAAGCAAAAGAAGATTACTAGTTGTGTCCTTTGGACACTTGGCTTGGTTGAATTTTATTTAGCAACCTCGGGCCGTATCACTATATTTAACACTGGGCCACCCCCTATCTGAATTAGACAGAATGCACGCTAGGGTCTACTAGATTGATATTGCTGTTGTTATTTGTATCATTACTTGCACCAAATGTCCTCACAGCTGAGAAATCAAACTGAAAACACATTGTGTGTAAACTACGCGTACATCTGAAACGCAATTTCGTCTTTCATCGCATGCTGAAAGCGATCAATGCTTTCACTACACTTTGTTTTGTTCCCCTCCAAGATAAAAAATGTTCAGTCACTGGAGCACAGAATGAGATAATTACACCTTTCTGTGTGCACAAGACTGGAATCTATAGTATATCATAATGAACAAGAGTATTTGAGTGCAATGAATAGTTAGATTTATCTAGTGTTATGAGAACGAGAGTATATATATTGTGTATTCACAAACATGGGAAATGCCTGTGAATTTAAAAGCGGGCTAATTTAATTGATAGATTGTGTGAGAAAGCTTGGCTGTCCATGTCTGATAGCTTATCACACGTCCTGGTTTATAAATTAGTATCTAGTATTGGTGTTTTAAGCTTGTCATGCGACCATGTCAAAACCTCAAGTTAGGTTTGTATTATATTTAGGCTTTCAGTTTAAGTAAGAGATTTAAAGATTGAAGACAGGGTTTTAACACTGTTCTATTTGTTAAGTGGTTGAACGAAGAATGTTGTGTCTGTTCATATTCGAAATCAAAACGGAATTACTTTTGTTGCTTTTAGTACAAAAACAAATTTGAAAGATTGAAGGTTGCACTTTTAACAAAATTCTATATGAAGTGCATGCAAGAGAAATGTTTTGTCTATTATATACTGACACACCCATAGCTGATACATTCGAAGAATAAATGGAATTTACCTGTGGCTTTCAAACTTTTAATTTAAAACAAAATTTGACAGATTTTAGGCGGTTTCAACAAGATTCTGTATTTGGTGACTAAATGAGAAACTTTGTGTCATTACCCGGTATATACTCAAAGGCTAAAAGGAATTACTTTGTGGCTTTAATTTTATTTTAAAATTTAAAAGATTCAAAACTGCAAAGAGAAACTAAAACTTATGTCTATTCTTCTTATACTTTAATTATATAATTCTAACATTTATTTAAAATTAATGTGTTTAATTTTCAATAATTTTTAAATAGAATTGCAAATACCGGTAGTAAGTAAAAAAATAATAAATTCCAATTAAAAGGTTAATTCAGTTACAGTTCTTTGGCCAAAACTGTGAAGAAAGATTAAAAGTTTCATAAGTTTAAAAATTTCTCGGAAGTTTAAATATTCTCTGGAGCTAATGAGGAATTATTTAATTATAATTGGTTATTTTTATGGCTGCCATGGAGGATGAGGTGTCAACTAATAATGATTTCCAGGAGAGGTAATAATTGTTTTATAATTTCTGTAAACCATGAAAATTTCGCATGCATTTAATTTTCACATCTAATCTCAATTTGCGAAATTTATAATCGCACGTAATTTTCCGATGTATAAGTGCTTTCATGTACCTACGGTCGTTCATAAAATGTAAATGTCGCGAACATGCACTTAAAGGCATATTCGTGGAAATAACACGTCTCAATATTAATACGGTTTACAGTATACTAAATACAACATGTACATGTTAGACCTCAATATATTTATTGCCTTTTTTTTTATTATATCATTTAAATTTTTTACTACATGTGTATTTCGCACAATTTACCTTCCACATACAAAATAATGTTTGATTTGACTATTTCACACAATTTATCTTCCACATACAAATTATGTTTGTTTAAGACATAAGAGGTCCTGCATAAATGTCATATTTTCACAATCCACACAGTTATAATGATAGTATTTGACCCCCTCCCTCCCATTCTAATCCTAACATAAGTCATTGATCAAATGTGGACAGATTATTTTATATTAAGAGCAATCTGAACGTGGCTTTTACCCACTCGCCACCCACCCCGTACCTTCCAAGCATTGTACGGATTGTAAAACACATTCTGACAGTTATGCATAGTCACTAAAATGAAACAATAAAATACAAATGGCCTTACAAAAGCTTACAATCACATGTCATATATTATAGCTCAGACATATTATAGTATCTTTACAATCTGAACAATACTATTATCTATGCATTATATGTGATTGTTGATCTAACAATGGATGAGTAGACATTTAAAATGACATGGGGGATGTCATGACAATCTATAGTTGTCAAACATCCAGTTAATATTGTGTGCATGCGTGCAGACGGCTAAATTTTAACACATTGATAATTTAGATTTTAATGTTGTGGGAAGTTTCTTAATCACATTTTTTTACCAAGGATTTACTTGCTTTAATTCTTCTGACTTCAGTCAATGGTGTGTGCGTGCGTGCAGATGGCAACATTTTAACACATTGATAATTAGGATTTCAGTGTTGTGGGAAGATTGGTAATCGCAATTTTCATCAAGGATTTACTTGCTTTAATTCTTTTAACAGACGTTTCATGTCTTGTTTTAATCTTCAATGTTGTGGGAAGATTGTTAATCACATTTTTTCATCAATTCAAGGATTTACTTGCTTTAATTCTTCTGACTGACTTTTCACGTGTTGTTTTGATCTTCAAAGTGTGTTATTCCGTGCTACAAAATGGTGTTACATATTCAATTTGTAACTTCTCGTGTTTGATTACCTTCTTTGTTCAACTTTTCATGTACAGTCAACATTGTATATCTGGATCTATGTGAACAAAATATTTTGTTTTAGATTTGGTATTGGATTTCACAAATGTTGATTTAGAAAGATTTTTAGATTAGACAAATGCCTGTTTGCAAAATTTCTTTGATGGTGTGGTTTAGACAAATTAAAGTTTTTGTAGATTTCTTGATTAGACAAATACCTGTTTATGCAGATTCCTGAATTTTAAAGACGTTAGTTTAGAAAGATTTCTTGATTTGACCATTTTTTTTAAAAAGTACCGGTACCAGGGTAGATTTCCAAAAAATTCTGATGCAAGTTTAGGCAGATTAGACAGATTACTAGATTGGACAAATGCAAATTTAAATAAATGAATTTGTAAATTAGTCAAATGCATATCTAGAAATATTTCTGGTTATACAAATTCCTGATTAAGATTGTTTATTAAAATTTCTGGATTTTACAGATGCTGGTTTAGATAGATTTTTAGATTAGACAGACACCTATTTGACCGGTTCCTGGATAATAGGCAGTTACCAGTTTTGTCATGTATATAAACATATATATGTAAATGATGGATTCTGCAATGAAATTCTATGTTTTGTGAAGAGTAACTGTATCCAATAGCCGATGTCTGTGTTCGTGCTGGGGAGACGTTAAAAAAATTGAGTAACTGAAATTATATGATGCATCTGTGTCTGAGGTACACAAGAATATTCAATGGATGTTGAACATTTTGTGGCAGTACAATGGCAAATTTTAATGACAGTTATGCAACAATTCCGTAGTAAAATTGAAAGTAAAAATGAAATATCTATCTTTTAACTAGAACTTCACATTCAACTAATATGGTTAAAGAATATAATATACTTTATGAGATTGCACTGGATGTGGTTGTTACATATGAGAATAAATACCGGTAAGTATTCTTAGCTAATTATTCCCATTTTGACTTCATAAATAATGGGTACCGGATATAGCACAGTGCTAAAGCATCCACCTGCTGTTCGATAGGTCGATGGATTTATCCTCCTTAGTGGATCCATTGGATTATTTTCCATTCCAACCAGTGATCCACAACTGGTCCATCAAAGGCTGTGGTGTGTGCTACCCTGTCTGTGGGAACAAGCACATAAAAGGTCACTTGCTTTTTTTTGGGTAAGAGTTAGCAATGTGACTGTGCACATCAGGTTTCCTCTGTAATCTTGTGTTTGACATCCAATAACCGCTGATTATTATAATAATCAATGTGTTCCAGTTGTGTTGTTAAACAAACAAACTTTATTATTTTTACCATGAAAAAACTGGTCAGGTTGCGAGCATTTCAAACCCTGAATAGGTTCTATACGACAGAGCAAAAGATAAAGTTTGTTTATTTAACGACACCACTGGAACACATTGATAATTATTAATCAGCAATTATTAAATGTCAAACACAAGATTATATTGACACTTGGTCACAGAGGAAACCCACTGTCGCTACTCTTCTTTGAATAACAGCAAGGGATCTTTTATATGCACTCTCCCACAGACAGAATAGCACACACTATAGCCTTTGATGGACTAGTCGTGGATTACTGGTTGGAATGGGAAATAACCCAATGGATCCCCTGAGAAGGATTGATCTTTCGACCCACCGAGCCTCAAATTGACACTTTTGCACTGAGCTACGCCCTGCTCCTAAGACAGACCAAATGAAATTACCTATTTATGACTCAACTTAAACAGAGTATCTGTACATATTCTTTGATGTGCCTTGTACGAATCTCATATACAACGCAGATAAGTTTATTTATTTTAACACTGGAAACTTGAAGTATACTCGATCACACAGTAAAGTCAACAGATCTGTCCGAAATATGTTTAACATTAGCACATATATTTTAATAATACGTATATAATGTTCCCTTTATGTGAGAACACTCTCTGTGCTGGGGGGTCTTTTGATGTGAATGGTATTGGTAAAAGTTGTTTATTGAGTAATATGAAATTTGCATAATGTCGTGGAGGTGAGAATGGATGCATCTCATTGTGTTGGGTCGTGTTTGACGAGTGTGAAAATGTCTGATGATATAAATTGGGATTAAGCCAGATATTTCAAGTCAAAGATGTCCTTTTTTAACGAATGCAGAGTTAGGACGCTAAGAAGGTGATACATTTTTTTATTCTTCAAAGTTTGTGAGTAGTATGTTACAATTAGAGGCGGTGTAACAGGATGTGGCAGTGATGGGTGTGGGGTGGGGGAACCACTTTTCAGAAATGTTGTCAAAAATATGTTTTTACGATATAATTTATATGTTTTCACATGTATACTCATTACTCACCCCACCCACCCCACCTTCACTTTGGCCTCTATTTGATCAATGCTCTCCATGAAATTTGTTTGTTTAATGACACCACTGGAACACATTGATTATGGATGTCAATTGCGTGGTTATATCGACACTTGGTCTCAGAGGAAACGCCCTGCCGCCACAAGTGACATAGGCTACTTTTTTAATAACAGCAAGGGATATTTTATGTGTACTTTTCAACGGACAGGATAGCACACACCACATGCTTTGATAGACCAGTCGTGGATCACTGGTTAGAATGAGAAATAATTCAATGGGTCCCCTGAACCATCAAGCCTCATGTGAACACTCTTGCACTGCACTATGCCCACTCCCAATGAACTTCAATGCTCTCATTATACAGAATTAGTTTTCATGTTATGAATGAATTTAGAACTGCAGTATCCATATTAATCTGGTTTCTACTCAGATTTCTGGATCAAACAGATGCTGCTGACACAGAAAGTTTGCTTTATAATGAGTGCATAAAATACATGTATATTTATTGATTTATTTCTTTTGGGAAATATTGCATTTATTATAATATTTGTTCAAATTATTATTTTCTTTCTGCGTTTTCACTCATGTACCCTCATGGTTTTGTGTATTCTGACATAATAATAATAATAATAATAATAATAATAATAATAATAATAATAATAATACAGTTATAACATGCATACAATATATATCTGTAAAGTATTGCAAACAACATGCCTAACATGTTGTATACAATGTATACAATACATAACAGTCTGTTTTGTAAACACCATAATACTGTGTATACCGGTACAATGTATAACTGTTTGTATTTGCAGAGAACATTATTTTACAATGTATAACAAACTATTGTGAACAATGTATACAATGTATGAATATTTGTTTTTCCAAAGAACATAATACCAGTATAATTATGTAACATATGTTGTATGCAATGTATAACAGTCAGGTATTGTAAATTATGTAATACTATGTAATACAATTAGTATTGCAAAGAACATACTAATGTAGCATATTGACTATTGTATATATAATGTATAACAGCCTGTATTATTGACAACATTATTATGGGAGCGGGACATAGCTTAGAGGTAGAATGTCTGCCTGTGGCGGGATGGGTCGAGATATCGATCCTCCACAGCGCAAAACATTTTTCTGGGCTATTTTCCGTTCCAGCCAGTGATCCACGACTGGTTTATCAAA
>JAULBR010109949.1:0-20181 GCA_032355825.1 Melanodrymia aurantiaca | reverse complement strand
ACCTGACGGTCGGTTAAAACCTGCTGTTTAGCCTTGTTTAATCAGAGTTTAAAATGGCGATCAGGTTTAAACCGGTGGCGAGAAATCGGCCCTATGATTAGGACTTTGTACAGAGACCATTGTAATAATAGTACAATCCCAATAGTGCTATAAGTCAAATGTTTATATGGACAGTAAATCATCAACTTTACAAACATCCCATCCCTGACCCCCTTGGGAGCGCATTTTGCCTTACCAGCATCTGGAGATTAATGCTCCTGGATCTTAATCCAATAGTAATTGTAAATACACACAGAAGCTGGAGCATTACTTGTCTTACATGTTAGTTTCGAATGCTGCACACAGCAACACAACATGATGGAAGACAAAATAAAAAGAGGAAGTTTTCCCCAAAGATCACCATGAAGGTTAATAAAACATGTTTGTCGCGTTGATCAGGAGAAAGTAATTCATTACCTTTGTTTGTGTTTAATCAGACAAAGAAAGGTGCAATGGATGTATATATAGAAAACCAATCCCTGTAACACTAGTGTATAGACAGCATGATGTTTGTCGTGATGTTTGAACCCTATTGTCGGTTTGATAAATAGATACAAAATGTGAAACATGCTCACAGTAATTTATTGTAAATACTGGAGCAGATAGCCGTGTATGCTAAAAATAGCTCAATGTAATGTTATTGTTATGATTCTCCCTGTGTTACCATAATGATTTTAATGCATGCTAATTTTAGCCTTAGACTTGATTATTCATGAACCGACATACTTGTCATAATCTAGCAAGCAAGACTCCTGTAATAAAATTTGTATCACTATAGGCATGATTACAGGTTTCAAACAAATTATAATTATACCTATGGGTTATGATAACAGATCTATATGTTACAAATGTATACTGTTTGTATTCGTTAATTTTACACCCTGAATATATATACCGGTATAGGCCTATATATCAAATATTTATTAATGTTAATGACTTACAAAATACAATAGCATTTCTGAAATAATGGAATAAAAGCCCATTTGATCCAATGTCCTATTTTGTTAAACATCTATTTTGTCAAAGTTCTAATTTACTCTTAACAGATGTGTTTGGTCTGACACTAATTATGAAAGAAAAATGCATTTTCGAAGATACCAAATGATATCATTTCCATTATTACAATAGAAAGGACTACAAACTGACAGAAAATAATTCAGGAACAGCTTCTTATCATGTCTGGACAATGGAAACTCTCATTTGATGAGATAATTTACAAAAACATAACACGCACATTGTGTCAAAAGTCATTTTCAACCAGGACAGGGTGTTCAATCATTCAGTTTTAAGAATTTGTCTTCCTCAATTTAAAACCAACTTGGCTCCGATAATAATTCCGGACTGGAATTCTCGATTAGGAATCAGTCACATCATACTGTGACCGTTTTATTATAATTTCGCATTGATCAGTGTTCTGGGCATAACGGTAGAGTGCAAGATTGTCACAATGGTACCATTAGCAAAAAGTGTTATCATTTGAATAGCAATGATTTGAAAATAATTTAAGGTTGTTAAAAAAAACATTTTATACACTGGATGGTCAAGATTGTATGGATAAAGTAGCTTTTTCTTATTTTAGTCTTTATGGACAGACTTTTTCACAAAAGTTATGTTAAGAAAGTTAATTAGCAGATGACTAAGTGGTTGATTATACTTCTATCAGAGATTGATACAGAATAAGTTGAATTGTTTGGAGCAATTTTTATAGGCTGTTACTAAATGTGTCATTAAGTACAATAACAAGAAAAAATAAACCTGCTGTACTGGTAAATATATTAAATGGTTTTATACATAAAAAATATAACAGTTTACTTTAAAATGGCATGAAATTTGGTATTACATCTTTCATGAATATTTATCATTATTAATTATTCAAATATTTCAACTTGTTTAGATACGCAACAAAAGTCACATGAATATTTATAATTATTAATTATTCTGACATTTCAACTGGTTTAGACACGTAACAAAAGTCAATAACCTTTGCCAAAAAAAACTTCCCAATAGCACATAAAAATGTTGATGCTGCATGCAACATCCCATGTTTGATGGCAAGACTTCACTTTTAAGATGACAGTCATCTCTAGAGATCCTGTGCTGCCAACTGGGAAATGATCTTTGTTGCTTAATTTTACTACAGTCCAATTGTTCTGTCAAACAAAGAGACAATTACGGGGTCTCAACCTCTTGGAGCAGATTTATTGAAAAAGATGTTACAAAAAAAAGGATCGAAAGTAATTTGAGATTACAAACTTCTGTCAGTTCAAATTGCGCTCAATAATAACCTACGAAAATCGAAGTCATTAGAAAACATGGAGTCATATAATGTGCACAGCTTTATTCTGTTTGTATTTCCATAAATAACTAAATAAAATAATATTTGGGGAAAATCCATAAAATGTTTTTTTAAATATTGTTTTGCATGTGATTCATGAGGCTTGGCAATTTTAAACACATGTTCAAATTTAAAATGGTTCAAAATAACATCTTCCACAAACAGGCTGTCTTCACCAATTGTTGGCGACATATCAATTTATAAGTTCTGTTATATATATATAACTTGTTCTGTTATACATAACTTATTGATAAACAGATTTTGCAACATATTGTTGTTAAGCGATCCGCAAAATGAATTCTTCCAATTATTTCAATTGCATCCTTTGATCTCTTGCATTATGAATTGTGCATGCATGGATAGTTCATAGAGATTTACATATTAAAATGTATTTAAACTCATCTTTATGTCATGCAGACCATGAATATTAATAATAAAAAACCCTGTGATTTTCCATGTAGAATCAAGCATTAATTTATTAAAAAATAGATAGTTTTTATATATTACATAACATTGCATATTACCATATACAAGTATATTTCTTACAAATATAACACCACCAAATGTATGATTTAACTGTGGAATGTTTAAATGCAATAAAGTTGATTTATTGATAACATAACATAACAATCAAATTCTAATACAATATTTATTAAAAATTAAGGTTAAATAATCATCTATGATATAAATCCAGTCTTTTAAAACAGGCTAGTTTAAGAAACTTAAAATATTTAAATATTACAATGTTATATCAATGAAACTAAAAAAAGCCACAACAAAATGAAAACAAAAGAAATAAAGAAACAACGTTGTATAACTCTTGTTTCCTTTTTAAATCCCTAACAATTTCTTTTTTCAAATATAATTACAATGTCCGTAGGGAGTAATATCAACCCTGAAAAAGATCCCTCATTTCAAAGAGATAGCTCCAGTCATAGAAAGCCATCTTGAGACTCAAACAATGCCATCATGAAGCCCAATCAAGCATGAAAACTAATCCCAGGCTGATTAAGATCAGAATTAAATATTTCAAACACTTCGAACTTCTTTTACACCTCAAAGAGAAGACTTTTTTTGTTGATGTTTGTCATTCTCAGTCGTGTCAGTGCATAATTTCATTGTATATCATTTCTGTTTTCTGCCTTAAGGAACAAATACCCAATCATTTTGGAACCATAAATGAAATGATTATCATGCTTAAACTGTACAGAACACTGCATGTGAACATGATACGAAGAAGAATGATCTGCAAATGAATTAAAACCACTCGGCAAACAGTTCTAGACACATGCCACAATACGCTGTCAGTTGAGAAGTGTAAATATAATATTTACAAAACATTGAAAAGGAGTCACCATCATTGAAGCGCAGACCACACACAAATCGCTGGACCCACAACAAAGGACCTCGGCCTACGATTTCAACTTCAAGATCACGAGCATCACGGCTAATTTCCTGCAACATCTTTGGCTTAACAAAGTCTGTGAATGCACGCGCACACAGATTCGGATATTTACATGGCCGTCTTCCTGGCATCAATGACCAGGAGGAAATGACATTAAAACTTTTCAATTGTGGATCAATGTCAACCCGGAGCTGACCTACAGACACTGGACAAGTCATTTTCGGGATGAGGGACTTTTTTTTCTCTCTCGAGAGAGAGTTTATCGGAGGTGATAAGATGAGGCACTGCAACATACAGCAGACAAGGATTATTATTAACTCAAGAAGCTTAGAGAAAGTTCATTTCATCACAGTTCTGGAGAGCACAGGTTCATTAATTGAACCTAACTGTGTAGAATCAATCTGCTGTAGTCTTGTCTAATGCAATCAAATTATAATCCAAAAATATCCAACTCTGAAAATTTCACTTGGCAGATGTGTCAATTATTAATCCCATGTTTTCAATATTATAACACAGAAAATAATACGCTAAAGCCAAAATTTAATTTCTAATTTGCTTTTAATGAAAGCACAAACAAAAACTTATAATTTTTTTTAAATTTTGTATTCAATATTAATAGATTAAAACTAAAATAATACATCAAAGTTTTTACTAATTCTTGTTTTTTATAGTGCATAATCTTTTTCGCCACAACAGAACATAAAAAACATCATTGTGAATTCTAATTTGATGTGTAGTAGTGTTAATTAAAGTGTTCGTACTGGCTTCAGTACACCCGCAGTGTTGTTCAGAGATAGTTTAAACACAATCATGGTTTTAATGTCAGAATTACATGACAATATAAATTGATTGGAATGGTTATATTGTCTATTACAATGCAGTAACTGAATGTACTCCTGCAGAGATTAAATTTGGTAATCAGCCAACTAAATTTGATAACTTAGTTAACAATACGCTTTCCTATAATTACCAACTATTGTGAGAGTATGTTTTCTATAAATGTATACGGAAAAATTATATTTTTGTTCTCCGATTTATCCAAGGTCAAAATAAAATCATAAATATGCGTGATTTGTCTTGACTGATGTCAAATCGGTAGAATGAATAGATCCTTCTGAATGACATGATGAATCTGTTAAACAGTATTGGCCATAGTGAGACTGCAAAGACATGGTGACCCATCTGAGACACTCCAGAAGACCACGAAGAGCATGGTTGAGATAAGACATAGTGACTAATTTCAAAAACAAAGAGTATGTACTAGCTCCCACTGAAAGCCATCATGGTCCATCTCACTGAAAGAATGGATAACTTCTATAGAGGAAGGACATGATGATCCTTCTCAAACACTCAGACAATGGACAACTCCCACTGAGGCATTCATGGTGATCCTTTCCAAACAGAGCCAGGCTATCACTGATATATATGTACAGATATTTTCTAGCTTTTAATAATACTGAAAGTGCTACCTTTTTGTGAGTATCTGGTATAATGCTAAGTATCTTTATGAAGAGACTTACAGTTGTTATAGACCAATTTTGGATTATAGAAGACCATTCCATTGATATACAATAGTTCATTTGCCAACTAGTGTTTATATTTCTTACCCATGACCTTCTAGGATGAATTGTTTACAATTGCACTGAAACATCCCACATCCCGCACATACTGCTTAACATGAGCTGCTGGCCATATGCTAAATGACATATCATCTCAGTTTGAGTGCAGACAAAAAATATATCTGCAGCCAACAAACAATAGAGGATGCATATTGCTCCAAAAATGTCTAAAGCTATAAGTTTCCAGTCTTAAACAATAAGATATATGCACAACACTGATTTAATGTCAATGGACAATTTAACTTTAAAAGTGTTATCCTTTGAAGATAAGTTAAAAAGTTGCCAAACGATGAACTCAATGTCAAGCATATGTTTTTGATGTTACATTAGGGAGGCACAACCTCCAATTGCAAGACCTTTCTGTGTTTACATAATTTGTCAATGTGCAGGTAATCAAAATCCTTACACACCTGTTATATCCTAATACAAGAAGGCTAAATAGTCAATTAATGAGGCAAGAGATCCATTACTTACAGACATTACAGCATGCACCATATACTTTTATACTATGTGCCCAGGCTACTCCCTTAATTGAAGAAAAAAAACATTTTCCCTACTTTTCTAATTTTACAAAATCGTTCTTGTAATTTATGTATACTGAATCTTCCTATTTCTATACTGAGCCTGCCTCCCTTTATTGCCCATGCCACTATTTACAAATCCTGGGCCCAGTTGTTCGAATCCTGGGTTAGCGCTAACCCTGAGTTAAGTGCCTAACCATGAGTTAAATTTAACTACTGATTAAAAATTAGATTCTTCAAATGTTGGTTAGCGCTAACTATGAGTTAAATATACCCTAATCCAGCTTTAACCAGTGATTAACCAACCCTGGGTTAAGGAATTTACCCCATGGTTAGTTTTAACCAGTGGTTAAGTTAACCCAGGATTCGAACAACTGGGCCCTGGATCCAGATAGGATTAACACCTAAGATCTTTATATACACTTACATTGTACTTAAGACAAAGTGACGGAGTCCTGAGCAAACTACTGAGTTCAAAATGTCTGTAAAGTATTGTAACATTATCACTCCATGCAACCAAGCCCACCCACCCACAAACACAGTGATGTACTGTTTATAAAACCCAACAGGAACCAACAGATAAAATACAGTTGTCTGATTTTTCATGATATTGTGAAAAAAACAGACACAAAAACTAAACATTATGGTTATGATTAATAAACACAAAATATGTTTTTATAAACACGACCCATTGCTGTAGGCCACAGCCGTTAAAAATAGAAGTTTCATCTCTGCAGTAGAGGATTTGTCTGAGGTGAATTGCAGCTAAATTTGTAGAGCATTCATTTCAAGGCTCAATGGCACAACTATTAAATCATGTTACATAGCAACAGAACAGCTAAACATTTATTAATTTGTAATAACCTAGAATAATAAAGACAGAGATAAAGTTTGTTTGTTTAACGACGCCACTGGAACACATCGATTTGACACATGGTCCCAGAAGAATCCCACTGTCGGTGCTTTATGGGCTACTCTTACCGAAAAACAGCACGGTAACCTAGAATAAAGTCTATGTTTATGCATTTTGTCCAAAGGTCTGTTATAATGTTTATTTAATGACTGCAGATCTATAACATTCTTGGACCACACCCTTGTTTTCTATTATCTACCGTATAACGTGCTATCTTGGCAGATGCACCAGCGTCTGTCATCAAAATTGTTTCCCTCCCCAATAATTTGCTAAGTACATCTGCCCAGTCAACCTCCCGCCCAGTCAAACAAAACCACGTGTCACAGGTGTGGAAATCTAACCCTCAAAGATTAGATTAGCAATTTCAAGGATTGCAATTTACTGGTACAGGTCATCAACGTCTGCAACTCAAACACTAAGTGACGTTTACTGCGACCCCTTATCAAACTATAAAGGGTATCAAACTTACAAGCTAAACATTGGCCAACTTTTATAGAGAAGATGCATATAAAGCTGTTTCCATCCTATGACATTTATTCCCATCATATGATTATCATTTAATATACCAAGAGGTTTATTAATCTAAATAATAAAATTACAATCCACTGGTTTTATGCTCTATGATAACTCTGAAATAAATAAACAATCCAGAACACATTTCAAAGCAGTAATGACCGAACTGGTATCCTGAAGTTGCTTTTGTCCACAGATAATATATTATTATATCTAATCTGCAATGAAACCCTCTGCTTTATCCATCCAAACATGTTTATAAGATCATCATCAACAACTCCTGGCAATATTTTCAAGAGTATAAAATACTTTTTATGGTCTTTCCACCTGATATATCGAGAATACTCCACGGGTGGCCATTAGATATCATTCATCTTGCAACGAGTTGTTTCAGAATATATCCAATGAGTGGACACAAGTTACATGCTTTTGAACAATGAGTAGTACGATACATTATATTTATCAGACATGAGTGTAGTATTCTATTTCTTAATTTTGTTTCAAAATAGATCGTGTTTCCAACCACAAATAACTATGGCCATATATAGTGACTTGGGAATGATTTGTGAGTACATCCAAGCCCTATATATATATCTATGTAATAAACATATTTACTTATTTTATTACCATGTCATTTTACATGCATCTTAGTATCATTTTATACTGTTCACCATTTTGTTAAAATTCTACATATTTGTAAAATGTATTGCTCTTAGGCACCATAAGACATAAAGAAAATAAATTGAATTGGATTAAGTTACCATTACATAGTCCTGAATTAATAACAAACGAATGGAGGTATATCTTCCTGTAGATGACGCCCTACCAGGTATCATCTTAATGGTCAGCTTATCTCTGAGGATTCCTTACCACAGAGGCTGGCTTCTAATCTAGTTCTTGTCAAACTCAATCAAGCATAGAGTAAATAGCAAAGAAGAGTGAAATACACATTACTCCAATACCAGAGTACATAGAGGATCTCTTTGAAGCTTAATACCATGACATATGCACACATATTTGCATTAAATATTGGCAAACAGTACTGGCTTCAGCTTTTGGTGCCTTCTTGGGCCAGCTGTTCACTTGATTGTGCCAGCTAATTATAAGGATAAAAGGCAAAGTGACTTATTTTCGGATCTGAATAATTTCCAACACGATAAAAATATTAAGGAAGCAAACAATTTTAATTACCATTTCACACAGCCAACAGCCTGTTCTGACTAAGGATATTAACAATACCAATGAGAAAAAGTTGGAATTCCAAAATAATGAACTAATTATCAGCGAAAAATGAAAACATGTTTCATACTCACCCACCTGTGATTGAAACCAACTGCCTCTAGAGCTGCTAAAACATTTAACTATTTTGGAAAATATTTAACATACTAAATTTCATTGCTAGTGGAGGAACATTCCCAGAGTCAATTTGAAGAAGGCCAGTTATGTGAAGGAAGGTGAAATTGATTAGGTATAAAATGGAAGGAGTATCTCATCGCAAAGTCGATAAATTGGTTTGAACTATGAATTACCAGAGGTTTGAAGACCTCTGCAGAGTCCGATGTCCAACATTAAACAGAACTGTCAGCTGACAAGGGACTAAGTCACATTTAAAGTTACTTCATTCAATATCTGCTTTATGTAAAGCTAGTCTGAGTGGTGACATCCCGCGGGAGATTTTGCAATCCTTCGTGTCAATCTGGCATGTCTGGTTTTAGTTCTTGGAGAACAACAGAGACTAGCAGGCCACACACAGGTATCACATAATGCAGGACATAACACAGTATAACAATACAATATTCTAAAAGTATGCCACCCAGACAGATACTATGGTTACAGTGTCTGACTGTCAAAAGCCATACAAATCAGTGCATCGATCAGGTTTGAATAAACCCAACATATACTTTGCCAATTTCATATTATTTCTAAAATTCCAAATAACTGACACATGGATAAAAAATCATAGATAATGGTAGGTTAATAGAAAACTTGAAAATAATAAATACAAATGCTATGCCACATTGATAAAAGTTGATCACTGTTACAAGTGGCATACACACTTTTAAATATTAAAAACAAATGCTGTACCACATTGATTGTACTGGCACAACGTGATCACTGTTGGAAGTGGCATACAAACTTTAAAATATTAAACACAAATGCTGTACCACATTGACTGTACTGGCACAAGGAGATCACTGTTACAAGTGGCATACAAACTTTTAAATATTAAAAACAAATGCTACAGCACATTGATCATACTGGTACAAGGTGATCGTTGTTGGAAGTGGCATACAGTAGCTGTAGAGGTGTGACATGCCTGACCAGGGCCCTTGGGACTCATTACAATTATAATTACAATCTTGGAACAGAGCTCCAGTTGGCACTTTAATAATTAACACCATTCTTCAGGCCTTCAGCACACCAAACTAATTTGATTCTTGACCACTTCGGCACATGTTTTTACATGTATTTCACTGAGCAGAGAACAAAACATGGAGATATTTTGATTAACAAGTAGGACAAAGAGCAGTAGTTATTAGTTTGGGTCCATAATACAGTAAATATTTAAATATTAACTATATCACTTATTAATAGAATGATATGACTTATAATGATTATTGAACAGCATGTACCGTACTAAATGTCATAAACTATTTGCAATTGTTATAGCCTAACTAAATGTGCTATTATTTTATGCTCAGTTATATTTTATGCATTAAACTATATAAAATATGAACTTTAATAATTAAAACATATAGATTTTTACACACAGAAGATAATCCAAGAGTTACTAGAGAAACAAAATTTATCAGCATGATATAAAACAAGCCTTTTTACTTGCGACAATTAAAAGCTCATCTTTGAATAAACTGACCTTGATGGTATAGCTAATAAGCCACTGGGATTAAAGCTGGTAGGAACCGTGTTCGGAACTCAATAAATGCATGGCATTTCTAATCCAAGTACTCCAACGCAGAGTAAGTGCTCTGCAACGCATATAAAAATTCCATTGTTGCTTATCTAATAAGAGTATCCACATTGTGTAGTGACAGTTGCTTGCTTGCCTCTCTCATACTAACATTAACTTCAGTTCTAGACTGACAGTCGAAGCAGCTGGTCTGCATGTTCAGGACAGGATGCTCAAAACTTCATTGAATATAAGCGTAGGTAAAAAAAGGAAAGTTTGTTTTATTTAACGACGCCACTAGAAACACATCGATTATAAATCAGCGGGTATTGGATGTCAGATGCATGGTTATATTGACACATGGTCACAGAGGAAACCCACAGTCGCCGCTTCATGGGCTACTCTTACCGAAAAACAGCAAGGGGTGTTTTATGTGCACTATCCCATAGACAGGATAGCACACAACCCAGAATTTGATAAACCAGTCGTGTACCACTGGCTGGAACAGAAAATAGCATAAGCGTAGGTTACAACAGCTTTGAATAAATCGCTAAATATTTTATCAAGAGCATAATAATAAAACATATTTCAAGCACCATTAACTAATAATTATAACAATCACCTACAACCCAAATTTTAAAAACTTAAAAATAGTCTCACCTTGAACAGCCAACCCGTACGGTAAATACCTCTGTTCAAAGGAAGACTCTAGACAAAAGTGGACACATTCAGACTGAAGACCATTATATATCTGGTAGACAGATCTGATACTTCACTGACAATACAGCATTGGGTGTCTACCTTCGGTTGCATCACAGAGAACACTGACAGGCACATGGTCCACTCTATGACCCTAGGTCCACCTGTGATAATTGTAGGTTATTCCTAGTCTATCCCAATGGCTTATTATTCACACTAATTCCTTTTGAAGTTACCCTGGGTCCTTTTAATCCAGATAGAGCTACTTTGTAGTTTCCCTGCTGGGCTGACTATTTTCTCTGTCATTGGATATTGGTGATTATACAATTGTCCCGTTGACCATCCACTGAGAGGGTAAACAGTGCCTACATGTTGATGATGGGTTAGCTTAGTCTCAAGACATGGGCAGCATAAAGAACACACAGAGATCAGCTTAGGAATGTGAAACATTAAATGATTGATTAGTTACCTTAATGTGATCTCAAACAGTTTTATAATGCAAAAAAATCATTTATATCTTTCACACCATGCTGGTGCATACATCGCAGCTATGTGACTGTAATTGAGGAAACAGTAATTGCAGTCATCATGGGCATAGGCTGGAGGTGTTCGGAAGGACACCCTCACCCCCTCCCCATGTTGAGGCAAAGGGTTCATTCCACATTTAACTAAAACAATGTTAACAGTGCAATATTAGTCTATAAGGGGAAAATGTACACAAAAGGATCTGCTAGGTTCAAATTCGAACCCCAAAAAGTTAAATATTTTAGCAAATAAAGAAGTGAAAGTGGTTAAAACTGTAATACAGTTAAATCTAAAGATAGGTGTCTAAATAGATGTCAACATATACCTCAACCCCACACACCTCTTGCTAACCCATAATAATAATAAAATGTTTTAATGTCAGTTTGTTTTCACCATTCACTTGTCGCAAAGATGCAGCATATATATCAAAAACTTAAACTTTATATAATAATGTATCACAATCTACAGCTAAAAATTGTAAAATGGGGGTTGCTTATTAGATCATCTGTATATAAAAAAAAAAAAATCTGACAAAATTAATATACACAACATCAATCAATAACTAGTTGTCCAAAATTAATTATTTGGGCTACCATAATTTTTTATAAAGTCAAAATCAATGTTTGTTACAAATTGCGTAATTAATTTGTTTGATCTCAAAGCAAATGCCTATTTAAAAACGCTAATGTTTATGTGTGCACAAGCTGTGAAAGTATTTATATAAAATGTGCATAAGTAGTAATTACCAGTCGATTGTATTATTTATGAGTTCAGCTAAGCATTGCTGAGCTTCAATAACAGTTGACATAATGGTCTGATTTATCCAGATTACTGGTGAACATGGCAGTCGCATATTAGTGTTCAGTTCGGTACATATGAGGATTTCACATTGATTGTGATACTTAGCATCCAGAAACGGGGGGAAATTTTAAAATAAAAAGAAAACTTGACAATGAAATAAACTGATTTGCAGTTGCTGTACTATCATACAGGATTATCACTGGCCATTTGTCTCTTGAACTGATCAAGATCTTGATCCGTTCCCACAAAAACCCAACAAAATGCAGCACCAAAAAAACAAACTAAATTAATTCATTTTCTGATATATTGAAGTATTTATACATAATAACATTAATCTAAAGCCTTGAATAAATTCAAAGTTTATCAGCCATGGTAACTTTGAAAATTATAGTGATAAATCTGTGAATTAGAAAATTAAGAACGGAAAAAACAAAAACGATAGATGATATCACAAACGTACCTCAGGTGGATATCTATACAATTGATGAATTCACTTCTAAACTGTCTCAAAATCAACTCTGTTGAATTCACTTCCAAACTGTCTCAAATTCAAATTGTACTCACTGTTTTTCAGTTATTTTGTTTTTCTACACACGAAGTGAAAAATGCGGGCAAGGGCTAAGGCGATTTAGCAGACTATCAGATTAGTAGTGCATTAACATCAATACTAAATCAACACGTTCAACAGCTTACCACGAATCACTGGCTGGTGTCATTATCCCTCATTGTTAACCACCTATTACTCCTTTCATACACTACATCTATCTCCACAAACATCTTTATACTTCAATCCTCATTACCCACAGATATACCATGGCTGACCACACACAGCAAGACATCCTTCAGGACAGGACGATTGTTAGCTCCACTTCTTTTCTTCTCACCAGAGCTCTCCACTCAGTGTACGGGGATCCTATTGAGTAACACCTTTCACAGTCGATTGTGTCATGTAAGGTATCAGCGTGTGTAGACACTGCTAATCACAGTACTTATGTCCAGGATTACCGACGGACTACTTCTCCCACAGTGATGGAAATCTTCTAATTACATCTGCTAGGCAGCAGAGCAAGCATAAATTTAATCTGGATCATTGGGAATTAGTTTTTTTGGTGTTTTACGAAGAAAATTATGGCAATGTTGATGTAAAAACGCTAAAGAAATTTATAATTATAGATAAAAATCAATAAGTTTATCTCACATTGCTAGGTACAACTATAATTGCTGAGCAACAGAAACGAAAAAAGACAATGGCTATGAGTAGAAACTAAGATCAGTTTAGGGCTAAGTGCTGGACATTAAAGAAGCTTTTACAAAAATCTTCCAAGCTAGTTTGAAGCTGACACCGACATATATTATGTTGAGAATATACGGCATTAGCTCACTTTACCATATTATAGACGAGAAAGTGCATATATATTGTAACAACATATTCCATTACATTATTGATTATTACCTATTAATATGTGTCAAAGTACAAACAATCTTATAAAAGTGACACATTATAAAAGTGAACCCTAGTGAATGTGACTCATGATAAAAGTTACACACGATAAAAATGACACATGTGTGAATATAACATATTGTTTTGAAAAATGTTATTGATTAGATCAATAGGATCACACAACAGACAGAGCCTATACAGGTGCTCTCCAAAAACAAGATAAATATCAGGAACATATTTACATATGATAAAAGTTACACAGTGTAACAGTCACACGGGGTAAAAGTGGTATCTAATAAGGATGACACACAGAACAATGACACTTTGCATAAAGAATTACAAAAGAAATCAATCCTCAATTCATAGAAAACGTTTTTGCCATTCAGCAACAGTTACTGTTAAATATTGGTACGCCACAAATCTTTTCTTATTTCCCCTGTCACGTATGTTCTTATCTAATCTGTAACGGAGAGTATTCGATGTACATCGACACAGACATGTGATTACTCAGATTAATGACATCAATATTTAATCATATAAAACAGCTTTAGCTGAAAGATAATACCATTCCACTTTCATTGCACTTCCTTTTAATCTTCTCCTAAACAAGAACATGTACCACATGTAACTGATGCACAACATTCACTGCATCCTGCGACAAATTGGGCAGCAAGTTCTTTGAGAAGTTCTTTAAGTGTATTGCTTCAGCAAACCATATGGTCAAGTATTATGATATGCAGAACTTAAGACATTTATCTAAAGTTCATGTTTGGAAACTCCTGCCTCAAGTCAACATTTGCAGCAATCTTCAAAGGGTGTGATTACACTAGCATAATAAATGTATCTCCTCCGGTGTCTGACAGACCTGTACGCTGCTATACCAGACTTCAGCTTTCATTTATTCCAATTTACATCCTGACAGTATAATAATGCTCTATAGCATTCCACCTGGTGATAAACTCTGTTCACGTTACATAAGATCATAATGTATGAAGATCATTATGTATGAAGATCATAAATAAATCCATAAATATTACCATTTTGTTTAAGGTTCCAATATCCACTAAAAGTTTAGATACTCCCAAATCCAAACCCGAATGATAAAGTTTGTTTGTTTAATGACACCACTGGAACATATTGATTATTGATCAGCGGTTATGGGATTTCAAATTCACGGTTATATCAACACTTGGTCATTGAGAAAACCTACTGCTGCCACATAAGTTACTCTTCGAATAACAACAAGGGATCTTTTATGTGCACATTCCCACAACCAGGATAATACTCATCTTGACCTTTGATGGACCAGACATGGATCACTGGTTGGAACTGGCAATAACCCAATGGGTCCACTGAGGAAGATCGATCCGTCAAACTATCAAACCTCGGGAAAACGCTCTACCACTGACCTACGCCCAGAACTGGTTGGATGAAAAGGATTTTTATAGTCCCACTTGATTACTAATTTCCCAATTCACAACTTATTCACAAATTGGTTTCACAAAATAGGATCATGAAGAATAATGCAACCGTCTCTAAGGGTGAATGTAACTTATATGCAAGTTAACATAATTATGTGTATAAATTAAATCCTGTTCCAATCCAAAAGAAGTGCAAATGTCATTTGTCAGGAACCAGAAGCATCAATTTGCTCACATTTCCTTTTGCTAGAAATAGATCGCATTATACAACGAATGCAATACTTCACTGTCATTCTTCATGACCATTTGAATTTTCAATCACACATTATTCTGCATTTTCAACCCATTACTGTGTGTAAAGAGGTCACAAGAATTAAAAAAATTGTAATTTAAGGAGACCAAGTGACCCCCAGGGTCCCATAGAAGGGCCATTAGCTATTAGCCTTACATCATTACTGACATTCAGTCATTAAGCATGGGCCTCCAATGTCCATTAGGGCAATTAGTCATCAAATTTGACATATAATTTGGGTCATGTTCTTTAGACCTGTCATTTAAAATTCACATTAAATTAACTTTTTAGCAACATTTTAAAGTAATCATTATTCATGTGAGTTCCTGGACTGTGGTTAAAAGTGAAGATAAACTGCAGGAATGTGTTGTTCAAGTGGCTGTCGTTGCTAATCACTCTCAAATCTCAAGCACAAAGAGATGTTTCTCATCAGTGAGACAAGAGTAATAAACAAGTGATTTTTATGTAAAATAGCTAGTTATTCCTTCAAACGGAATACACCATATGATTATCAATCATTCTCAATAAAGGTTTGTTCTACAGAATGCCGAAGCGTTTGATATATCGCAGGACATGTTATTTAAATGTGCTTAAATTTGAATACCCAACTAATTGACAATTGTTTTAAAGATAATATTAAGGAGAAATAATGCATACAACTGAGTCTAATCTTGGAAACATCAAATATTTTATTGGATTATGTCTTGATAGTATTATTTTACACTATTATTATTTTCCATTCTATAACTTGGAAAATTGAATTCAGATTTTAAAAACTATAGCTGAAAATTCAAGGATTCTGCATGCATTGAGAAGTTAATGTCTGGTATTTGTTGGAAAAATACAATGAAGCTATGTGGCTGAAAATCCAAGGATTTCGCATTGAGGAGTGAATAAACTAAAAAAATACAATCAAACTACATGGCTGAAAATCAAAGGATTTTGGATTGAGGGGTCAATATAACGGAAACATTCATCAAACTATATGGCTAAAAATCAAAGGATTCTGCATTGGGGTTGGGGTGGGTGCTTTAATATACTGGAAACATTCCTAGAACTATATGGCTAAAATCCAAGGATACTGCTTTGAAGGGTTAACATACTGGCAACCTTCATCAAAGTATATACAAAAATCTGAGGGTTCTGCATTGGGGGTTCAATATACTGGAAAAATTCATCAAACTATGTAATAAAACATCCAGGGATTCTGCTGTATTCATGGATGGGTGAATGTACAGGATAAATACATCAGACCATATGGCTGAAAATACAAGGATTCTCATTCCTGTCACTCACTCTATTCACAGAATCTACATAGTGGGGTCAACGCACTGGAATAAATACACCAAAACATTTGGCCCAGCTGACAGTTTGCAATTCCTACATCAGTCAGGCACCACTTAGGGATCCATGACCCTGAACAATGTTTCTACAAAAAGCCAAATGTTTGTTCCAAGCCAGAGAAAACCTATCCATGATGATTTGTGTGCTGTCCATGACAATTAACACGAGCCCCGTCACCTTTCTGGTCAAATGGACAGCTCAGGTTTCAAACCTGTCTCACTAAATTGAGAAATTTCCCCCATGTTTGGGAACAGTGGTCAGAAAATAAATAGTGATCACAATGTTCAAAAGAATGAAAACATATCATGCACCACACATCCTGAGACCTCCCTTGGGGGTTGGTGCAGAAGGAGATGGTACTAGATATCTGAAAGCGGCTGACAGTGTTAATGACACAAACATAACACAATGATCAATTCCAATATGCAACCAAAATAACAGTCTAATTTATCAACAACACGGTCTAATTGAGTACTGTCTTAAAGCAACAAGATACTGTAAATATACTAGGGTCAGTTTCAAAACAATTTGTGTGGGCATCTGTGCCGGAGACTTTGATTTTCAATAAAACAAAAACATTCTTATATTACATAGGCATTGGCATTTAAAAGGAATGAAAATGTCAAGGAGCTGGAATTTACTGCCAAGAAGAAAGTTATATTTACTTACAGTATTTCAAAATATTATTTTAATTTGTTTAATCCTCAACTATTTCCAGTTTCAAAGAATACGTAAAACAATTTAATTCATTTTTAGAAATGTTTAAAACAAGTAATTCAAAATTTGTATCTTTTTTGCTATAGAGAACATAATAATTGAATACCGCATTCTTATATTGTGGAATGAAAGGAAAATATATTTGCATATAGTACCCGTACTTGGAAAAAGACAAACATTTACCCGACAAACTTTTACCAATTATGTAGACAGCAGAATAAATACATAATTAATTTAGTTAATCAGTGTTGTAATGACAATGGTCACTCTGGTAGTTACGTAAAAAGATACCCAAAAATAAATTGGAAGTACTTTTCCTGCAAGATAGAATTTCCATTGATTAGGAAATTACACTTGTATTCCATAATACTAGTACATGGAAGCTTTCAAATTATACCAATATTGCAAAAGCCAGATGAATCCAATGTTTCATCACCAAACTGGCCGTAATATGACACCACATGCCTGATTTATAGACAACAGTGTCAAAGACATCACCAACAAATAAACATTCCTCTGCCTGGTGTGGAATGTTTAACTAACAGTAAATATCTGATTTCATCTGCTGTCCATGTTTCAACAAGGCAGCTGCTTATCCTCAAACTCACAACAATAATGAACCTTTGTAAGCTTAAGGAGCCTACTCCAGAGTTTACAGTATATAATATGCAAATATACTAAGAATTAAAATACATATACATGTATACTGTAAAATTGGTATTATATACACATGATTGTAATTTTCGGATTTTTGCACTGGCCATTTAACAGTGAAAATTAAATCTCCAATATAAAATCTTTTGAGTAGAATCTCAGATTATTTTGCCTGTAGTGACTTCAAATCTTGTGAGATAAAAACTCAAAAAGAAATGAAACGTAAGTTCTATTTTTTTAATATCACAGCAAATCCTGTATTTGTGTCAAACATACTCGTATGCTAATTAGACTCTAGACTTCAACAGATTAGATCAAGTTTCAGTTTAACTTCTGAATAGCAAATGTAACATTTCGAAATATATGATGAACATACAACATATTTTAAATCTAAACACATTAGACAGTTTTTATAAAAAAAGAAACACAATCTACAACAAAGGGCCTTATAAGTTTGATCCTTTTGTGTTTTGAACCAACACCACCACCTTCTTCACACAGATATATTTATAGACAAAGTTCACTGTAATTTGAAAATGCCTATTTAATAAACTAGTATGGGAAATTATGCCTTAAATAATTTGTTGGAAAAGTCAGCAATAACCATTCGCTGTAAAATAATGGCTGCACAGCTGCAGGGACATTGGAAGACCAACTTTACCTCTTATGCAACCAATTTCCTTGCAATCACCACTTTCCAAACTGGAAATGTGAAATGTCTGCTATAACTAGACTTATCAACACTGAGAGATAAATTCTTCCCGGGACATCTACTGGCCCGTGACCCTCAAGATAACACAGGCAGTATGGAAATGACAATATTTCTAAATATTTTAATAAATTTTTCCATGGGTGTGAAAATGTGTCCATGAAGCTCAAACGAACTGGCTATCTTGACACCAGTCTGGAGATTTTAATCATTCAAGCTGTCCCTTTCAATCATCATCAATTTCTCAAATACTGACCATCCAAGCTCGATTCAGACCATTTGTTTTCAATTCAGTGCAAACAAAACCTTTGATCACTGACAGGGCTTATAACATGTTTAATGATGGTAGGTACTATTAACATTGAAGAGGATAGTTGTGAGCAACAAAGGCATGTCCCCTATCTAAAGAGGTGTGGTCTGATCGCATTCCTGGCCAGCCCATTGCCTCTCAAAACAGGTTCATTTTCCAGTATTCCAGCTATTGTGGGTGACTAAAATTGTTTTAAAAGTTTTGTATTACAGAAATCTTTTCAAATTTTTTTTTTATATAATATAATCCATTATCAGGAAATCATATTGACATGCATGTACATATATACAAAGAGAGACAACACAGTACAGACTGCTTGTTTTTGAAGGGTTTTGTTTGTGTAATCCTTAATAAGGGAACTCATACTCGTATACAATGTTTAGTGTCCGTATACAACGTTTAGTGCCCAATGTTTAGTGCCTGGGCAAATAATGTCCAATTTGGTAGACAGGAGAATTATCTCATTGTAAACAACTAGTGGTACATGGCTTAAATATGTTTATTGCTTAAAACAATAACGCAAACTATGATAGAAATGGAATAAATTTATGTTTAATGGGACATCTGAAGCACATCAGCCATCGGGAGCCATACATTTCATAAATGGACAAGAACATCAAAGGAAAAGCCGGCCACCATTAAATAAGCCATTCTTTTCTAAAAACAGAATGGGGTCTGTTTGATTGCACTGTACCATGCACTGGGCATAAACCCTAAAACAAACCAGCTGTGAATACATACTATCATGAGAGATTTACAACGTACTTACTCCTATTTCAATAATCATAACCAAACAATATTATTAACAGCATGTTTCCTTATTGGCTTGCCATCATGTCAAACAAATTTAGGAAAAAATCAAATTTTTTACAGCATGTTAATTGTATTAAGGAGAATATTAAAATCAAATTTATCAGTTGTTTTTTTAATGCAGAGGGAACCCGCTGCCGCCACATAGGCTACTCTTCCACAAATGACAGCAAGGGGTCTTTTATGTGCACTTTCCCATAGACAG
>JAULBR010109938.1:0-10372 GCA_032355825.1 Melanodrymia aurantiaca | reverse complement strand
AAAAATATTATTCCTAGTATCTCACAATTTTTGATAAAGGACCTTAGGTACATACCTAACTAAATAAACATAGTTTGAAATAATTAATCAGAAGTACGTTTTTCAAAATTTCCGTGTTTGAAAAGTTACAATGTCGGCGGTTTTGCCCATATCGTCTTTTGTGAGCAATTTGCCAAACTGTGTTCGAAGCTACTTGATTACTGATTAGCCATACTTCGTCTGTAATTTGGTACATCTTTATCGAGATGCGTTTCGGTAAAAACAAAGGATATGATACTCGTCAAATATCTTCTGGAGTTCGTGGATAGTTAATGTTACGTAAATTAATAATTATCCTTCGAATATTTAAGTGCAAACATTTTAGCTTCATTTTCATGAGGACCTGGATCTTTTTCGACATCATTACTAATAACAACGGAAAAAATATATATTATATATATATATCAGTGTTTCTATTTGGTGTAATTATTTGTAGTGGACAAGCTAATACATGTAATTACAAATAATACAACCAATATTGACAAAAGAAGACTTGCATTCTCCAAATTCACTGCAAACGTTAATGTTACAAATCGTGAAATCTAGACAAAACATGGACGTGGCCAAATGTGTTATCTCGAAGGGATAGTGCGAAAAAGGATAGAATCGAGTGTATTCACGAATCACTGCCAAAGCGGTGATGATACCAGGTGTTCGCTGCTTTAGGTTTTAAGATTGAAAAGCCCAATTGATGCTCGGTACACCATTATATTTGTAGACAACTTCATATTCGATCGAGCTTTTCAATGTTAATTGTATCAGAAAATGTCTTAACAAAACAGTTAACTGATCTTCACATTTCATGCAATGTAACGGGTTTATACATTTACATTTGTGTAAATATACTAACAACCAGGTTCAGCTGTTTGCCGTTTGGTATCGTTAAGAGTCATACTGGCCTATAGTATAATCTGTAACATAAAACGAATATGCCGAACTTGTGGCAGCATGTGTTCCTTGAATGTATTAACTGAATGTCTATTGATTACTGGCAAATCATTGAGCCAAAACTAAGAAAAACATCTCGGATGTTAATGTTTTATTCAAATAAAGCCACGAGTTAAAACTGCATAATATTACATACTGAAAACAAGAACAGAAATATAGATAGTAAACATCTATGACGTCACTGCAAGGCCGTACCCTGATCAAAGTAGTAATGCTCTACGAGCTCGTTAGTGCGGGAATAGGGGTGGGGGATGTCGAGGTGATGTTCCCAGAAACATTTTGAACATATCGCCTCGAACGCTATTTCCTAGCATCTGGAGCATACAATTAGCATGTTTGGGCAAAAGGGAAAGAGCCGATGTTCGTGGCTAGATTCAAGGTATACAAGATCTAAACGCAAAATAATTTTAAAGATCACAAATTTTAAAATGATCGCATACGCGCACGCTATCTGTGCATCCACCGAAACACCACCACAACTGCCAACGATACGCTTCTAATCATAAACCACATAACAAGAGACTTTGACCAGTAACTAACCATGGTAAGACGAGTTCCACAAAGTGTTCCATGCTCTAGATTATTTTGCTGATCATCGAATTTGAGGATTTTGAGCGGAGGGTTAATGCATTGTACATTTTCGGTTCCATTTTTAGCGAGGATGATGTCTGGCCGTAAAGTGTGACCGTCTTTTGCGTCATAAGGTATACATGTACACGATAGATCTAGCACCAGATTACTCATAGGTGTGCTTTGTAGTGCAGGGTGCTTGGATAGTTTAGCATGACTCGGAGGGTACGGCCTGCTCTATAATGAACTTTAAATCTGTTAATGTTTCAAGTTACAGATAGTGAAATATGAAAAACAAATAGTAAGCAAGGTTCACATTGATCAGCCGAGTAAAAATAAAAGTGAAAAGGACAGCAATTTTATCAAAAGTCGATAACTAAATTGATTTTAAAACTGAAGGGTTAAAGGATGACTGCCTCCTTTTTCCACCGAATCCATGCAACCCATTGAAACACTTAACTTTTTCTAAATATGAATGACTGTCATAATACCTTATATAGATGTGTATCTATTTATATTTTTAGAATGTGCTTTAGGAATAAATTTTAAATAAAACCATTCTATTTTCACTCATGAAAAATGAACCCATAATTATTATTTCTTTTTTTTACACAAAATCATATCTCAATTTCTTGATGGCATTATCTTGAAAAAAACATGTTTAAAAGAACAAAAGTATTTGATATATTACTGATTTATGACATAATATATTTAAGAATTAAAAATTAGAAACCATAAACCATATCTAGGCAATGGTTTTACATTTAACTGATATATTAAAAATCATGGCATATACACGGAGAGTTCAATTTAAAAATGTTAACATATTATCAACAACAAGCTAATTATACTGTTGAATCAACAGTATACATATATAACACATAAAAACAAAAAAATTCTGGGAATACAAATGCACAAAATCAACGTGGATTTTTTGGCTTTAACGTAATTCCATTCAAACTAACAGAAACTATTATAAATATTGATAACATGTAGAGCCACCTTTGAAAAAGCAAGCCTTGTTGCTTCACTACACCAAACAACGCTGGCCTTCTCATGTACTACTACTACTAGTATAACAACGAAAATTCGAAAACAAAAATGTTCGTCACAAAAACTTCAACAAATTCAAAACAGATTCTATTTTAATGCTGTCATTTTATATCAATAAGAAAATTTTAAATTATTTCGAACTATAATAGCATCAAATGGTGAATTCAACAAAAATCTATAAAATATCTACTATCACCTCAATCTACCCAGAAATCTTAAAGTTCTACTTACCAATACCGTACAACTATTATGAACTTCATTGTCTTTGATATACATGAACATAAATCAATTATATAAAAGTTTATAAAAGTAAAGTAATTTCCAAGTATTATGACGATATGCAATAATAAACAGTATAAAACTGCACAATACTATAACAATATTACATAATTTTGTATATTCGTAGTGTGATATTATTCCTAAATCAACTCTTAAAAATTATTGTTTTATAAAGGTAAACAAATATAATATTTAAGCCATCAACATGTATAAAATATAAAAAGTAAAAACAACAGTATCTTTTTTCCAGACTCCTTTGTAAGGCAAATTCCAAACAATGTGGAAAACATATTAATAAACATAGACATGGGATAATATTGAGCAACCCCAGAATATATATTTATTAATGTAAAAAAAAAGGATGTCTTTTACATCTTAAAACACATATTTATATAACGCAAAAAATTTCTGAAAACAAAGAATATTTCTAAAAAAAACAACAGATACAGGACCAAAAATGTTTTAATAATTTCTAAAAATGTATTTTATAGTACTCAAGGATATAATTTCAATAAGTTCTGAATTGTATTTAAATTATCAAAATGAAAATTTCAGTAAATTCAACTGCAAATAAGTCTCACAAAAAGATCTAAACTGTTGCTCAACATTATCCTAGCTATTTACAAAATGTTTTGAAATTTCATTTTTTGTTTTTATAGAAGTAAAATGTAATACCCAGGCAAAACAAATTAGAAATAGGTGTGTTTAAGTAACCCTATCTACCGTAATTTTACTCTTACTCAAAACATGTTATTGCTAAAATTTTAAGAAAAAAAGAACAAATTTCATTTTTAATATAAACATACAGTTGAATCCTGTTGGCTCGAACACCGTTGATGCTCGAAAAACTGTTCGACCCAAGCATCAGCAATTTAACATAAGGATAAAATATGAAAATAATTCGGGACTTCGATCTTGGTTCAAGCATTGCCATGTATTCGACTCTTCCGCGTTCGAGCCAACGAGATTCCACTGTATTTACAAAAATAAAATATAAGTAATGAAATCAAATGGAAAGCATTACCTTGCTTTATACCTTCGTCACCTATTGTTAATATAAATGGATTATTTAGTGATGACTATCTTTGCTCCAGTTTTCTTAGATACTGCGCAAATAAAATTACTTGGTAGGAAAAAAGGCCTACCTACCCTTAAAAAAACATTGACATGTTACCTTAAACACACCTATCTTTTTTTGGCCACATCTATTAAAAATGCAACCAAGATACAGAGGATATCTATGCTTTTTAGCGTCTACGGGAAATATTCCATGAGTGAGAACGAAAAATTTATATTTATACAACGACTGAAAATATATCATTTTCAATCCTTACGAATAAAATATTCCTGTATCCACTCAAAAAGAATAGATGTTCTAATTATTATGTGCATTAATTGTATCCTTACGTCACATTAAATAGAAACACTCAACACTTTTAATAAACTGATTACAAAAACATCTATATCAGAGCTGTTTGGCAAGAAGCCAAAATGCAGTGACAATGCAAATGATTTACACTGCTATTATGGAAACAGTTCTTCTGGATATGCAATTTAAATATTCTGGTTACACAAGATTTGTTTTTATTATATTTATTGTTGCAAACAACTATAAATGATTATTTTTGTTAACATTTTTTAACCAACTGATTTTTATAATAATTCTCTTTTACTGATATTTTGTTTATGTTATGAATACCAGTAATGTATTTCTGCTTATACATGTATTATATAATTTTATGTATTTTATATGCATTATTAATTTTTTGTACTATGTATTTTACTATAATATTATATATAAATATTTTAAGAGTCTAGGCCGGGTGACAATACATGTTTTTAAATGGATTGTTATTTTTATGAGTATTGTCATGTGACACTCAAATATACATATACACCGTATATTAAAAACAAAATTGTCAAACATTTAATATTATAATAATATTGTAGATACTGAAATGGATGCTACTTCGGAGCTCAATGACAAGATGCTCTATTATCACTCAAAACACCAACGTTTTCTTAAACCATAAATCTTGTACACGATGGACAACCTACTCAGACTACCCAGACTCATGCTTTATATGAGATTGAAAATATTGAAAACACTGGACGGTCTTTTGTACAAAATTATATTAAGAATGAATGAAATATATGTAGTAGGAAAACAATGTTTTGTCGACAGTCATTTTTGTTACTAAATTAATGCAAAGCATACAACTGCATTTTGCTATTCAATTTGGCAATTTTGTTATTATCAGATTTGTTTGCAGCTATCCAATGTTACATAAAATTAATTTATTACATGAACACAAGTTAATATTTTCATATAAAATGTTGTTGTCATTTGAAACTCCATATTTTAGGCCATTCCAATTTAATTTTGTGGATCATGTATAAACCATATTCAAATATTTCTTTTTTGTGGTTTTTCAATTTCATGTACCTTAGATACTACTATTTTCAGCTGCCTAAAAATGGATTTCCTTCTACCTTTTATTGCAAACATAAGGATATATATTAATCCATTTTGATTGCATTTGCATTCGATTTTAGAAAATCAGGTACTTTTACTCACGATTCTACAAATAACTTGGAATGGCCTTAAGGCAAGATGTAGGTTTAGCTGTCATATTTCCAAGAGCTCAACTTTATTGTTCAACACCATATTAAGACTAACACTACATGCAAATCAGGATGTACATTCATAAACCTTCATATTACCTTCATATTACAAAACCCAATTACCAAATGCATTCACAATAAAAAATGCCTTTACCTGGTAATGACACAGCCGATGTTGATTATACATGTAGTTACATGATCACAAACCCAAGAATATGCTTACTAAAAACAAGGCAAGCACTGTTAATAGACAGTGTATACAAACACAAACTAATAAGAGTACACAAACAGAAAAGTTTACTGGTAATACATGTAGTGCACACAAACACAATAGTTTACTGATAATAGTGTACACAAACACAAGAGTTTACTGATAATAGTGTACACAAACACAAGAGTTTATACTGATAATAGTGTACACAAACCCAAGAGTTTATACTGATAATAGTGTACACAAACACAATAGTTTACTGATAATAGTGTATACAAACACAAGAGTTTACTGATAATAGTGTACACAAACACACGAGTTTACTGATAATAGTGTACACAAACACAAGAGTTTACTGATAATAGTGTACACAAACCCAAGAGTTTATACTGATAATAGTGTACACAAACCCAATAGTTTATACTGATAATAGTGTACACAAACACAAGAGTTTACTGATAATAGTGTACAATAGTGTACACAAACACAAGAGTTTACTGATAATAGTGTACAATAGTGTACACAAACACATCTACTTGTCCAAAAAGGTGTGGATTCAGTTTGAAGACAGTTTCAACATGACATTGTGTTGATGGGGATGTAAAACCTAAATGCATACAATGGCAGTGAGATTAATATGGCTCACATAAGCAATCACTTCATTAACCAGCAATCAAAAGGTCCTTAGGAGGAATACTAAATTTTGAACAAATATACATACATAAGCACGTAACATACAGGCTGTATAATTATTACACCTTTAAACTAGAAATGCACCAGTATTTGCCAAAACACAACACCAAAGACAACCTAACAACTGCCTACGTTTGAATCCATCGCCCTCACCCCACATATTTTATGTTCTAAGTATCAGACAAAGAAACAATGATGAATTTTTCAATGAAAACATCTCTACTGTGAAAACACATGCAGTGCTGCTTGAATTATGTGTCGTCCAATGGTGAAGCGATTCATTGATTGGAATTGTCAAGTTAGTTTGCCGATTTTTATTTCGATAGCCTGCCAGGCATACAACACCATAAATGGTAGCCCGGTCACATAACTGGTAGCATATAATGTAGAATAAAATATTGGTATACAGTTGTACAATAGAATAGTTTGACAAAAACAAATGGATGCTCAAATAATGATACGCAATAGTTTATTTCAAATAAGGCTTATCCACTTCTTTAGTTTTGAGCGGGCAGGGTTACCAGCATAATTCAGATGGCAGCAACAGGGCAACAAACCATTATTGGGGACAAGTGTCTCCCCCATGCCTACCTCCATTCCAACCCCTCATCCCAGCTTTGCCCTCCTTGATACATCACAATAAAGTTAACTACTGATGATTTCGAACTGAGCATGTTTGGAACTGTATCATGTATGTGTTGGAAGGTAAATACTCAGGATCGTCACATGCGAACATTACAAGAAATGGAACAGGCACTACAAGTGGAATGGCAGAGAATCCCTATGAGTGATGTGCAGTATGCAAAGGTGTCCGCAATGTCATGGGTGTAAGGGATTACTATGCTTAATACTGATATAAAATGGTGAACTGAAGTTAAACATTATGACTACCATTTCCAAACACTTTTTTTGATTTCTCAGTAATCACGCATCTATTTCAAAACCGTATTGAAGAATAATTATGTAGAATTTTTTTGTATTTAATGTTTGTTTGTAACCCCAATATAATTCAAATGCCCAAATCATTTTGCCCCTCCTCAACACAACCCACAAGTCATTAATTAGGCTCATGTATGTCTTTTTAAAACAGACATATATTGTAAAATGGATGTAGCAAACCTTTTGCCAAGGTACATACTGTAGGTCATGAAATTAATGTGTCACTAAATTTATGCGAGTAAGAGTGGTCAAACTAATATGTGACATGAAATTAATGCGAGTGGTCTCCCTTTGACATAGTACTTTTCTAACAACGCGTTTGTGTAGCAATCAGTTAACATAAACGTGTTACATTATTAATGCGAATAATTCACACTCGCATTTTTCGCATTGATATAATGATTGCATTAATTTCAGGATCTACAGTATTTCATAATTTGGCAATGGTTCCTACTGTTCCCACCACAAACTATGTTTTAAAATGTTGTTACAGACCACTAAAGCATAACATTCAATGCCAATGTGGTTTAACAATAAGTCATAAATATTAGGTACAAATAATGAATTTTATAACTGTTCACACACGAATATAACTATTTCCAATTCTCTGAAGAAACAACACTTTCCAATGTCAAAACGAATTCATTTTAGATAATCTGCATTGTCACATATTGAATACAGTACACAGACACATTTCACTTCTGTGTTCTTTTTGTCGAAACCACACTGTCGCGAATTTTGACATCATAAAACAGTTCCTCACAGAAGAAAACCCAAACTATTGATGAAAAAACAAAGCGAAATAAAGGCGTCAGTCAGTTACGGTGAAGACAGTGTAATATATTTTATCATTAAATTTAACTAAGTAAACAATGATGTCATAAAATCTGACTACAGTCGCACGCGTAGAAGTAATTTCCTGTTAGTGTGTCGGTATTCGATCATACGAGGATGTTTGGCAATTCCTCCAAACAAGTTCGCAGCTCATTCCATCAATATCTGGTTTGTTCTAATTTTTGAGAACATAATTAGGTTCAATCGTTCATAAACGAAGCCATCTGAGGGTAATAAACATGTGACAAGTTATCCAACTTGTATGTAAAGAAACTTTACATATAAATATACCAAAATGAACAGTATTTCCAGATTGACTTGGTAGATTAGTCTGTAGCACACTGGTCTCTTGATCAAAAGCCTGTGGTTTGAATCCAACAGATAAATACAAAAAGTAGTGTTTTTATCTAAAAAGAATTTGCTAGCGTGTTTACACACTGCAAGTTCAAGACAACGTTGAAATTATATGCAATGATAAAACGAGTGGAACGGGAGGAACTCTTTCCACATATTTTACTCAACACTGACAAAATATAACAATGTCTAGATTGCAAAACAATCATTAAATAAAAAACCTGCACACAAAAAATAATTCTTATTAGTCTATAATAATACAAAACTCAGTCTTAAATATTCATTTGGTTGCCAGCAATAAAATAATTTACCAATTGTGCTCCCACCAGACCACATATAACGTCTTGAAATAAATAGAAACAATCGAACAAAATCACATGTGTGAAACAATAAAATTATCATCTAGGTGTGCGGGTGATATACCCACAAATAATTTGATATTTTTTCCTAGCTCTACGAGATTTCCATATAAATACATAAACAGAAAAAAACTCAGCAAACAAAAACTGCAAAACAAAGTGCAAAAACGACAAAACTAGGGGCGTGCAGAAAAGTCCCGTGGGTGGCAATTGCGTACAAGAGCACCCACATGTGGTAGGACCCCTGCACACGATCTCCTAAATGATGGGGCGTGAGAAGTACATGTAGGTCAGATTGTAGTTCTTCAGGTTGCAGAACTGGTGGTCCTGGCATACGTACTCGTTGTTCATCAACGTGCTCTTCTTCCCCATCTGGCGATGGCTGTTCCTGGCAATCGACTCCTGTAAAACGAGATTATATACCGACGATTAAAAGAAAGTATATCACGACTTTGGCAATACAACTAATAATTAATAAACAACACAACTTATTTCGAGATAAATTACGTTATTATATAATTTATTATTTTCTAAATCTGTGTAAAATAGCCATTTACAAAAACAAATTCGTTTACATTTCATGTTCGTTCAAATGTCCAAAGGTGACAAATGTGCATTTTACAGTGAAGAAATGTTCCAGTTGGATTGCATTAAACGCGATATACTTTCTTTTGATCGTCAGTATAATTATATCACCTTGATTTAAACCATGCAGTAATATTTTCAAAATCCACTTGAGTATGGTAACTTATACTGTCATTCACCATTTTTCACTTAAAGATATTAACTTTAGTATGTTTTACAATATATAGGGGCTAACTTACGATTTTTAGTTGTTATGGCAAAACATTTCACGAGTAAAGATAAACACATATTATATTTTCACTCATGGCGTAGAAAATAAATATTATTTCGACATAACGACATTCACTCAAAATATCCTAGATGTTCTATTTATTACGTGCATGCGCTATAAAATCAATGGGAGTAAATTTGATATGTTGCAATACATTTCAAAGAATAGGGCACGCTCGACATAATTATTATGGGATAACACAGACTTCTATATGCTATATTACACGAATGACGTCAATTGACATCAATATCATCTGGAATTCTTAGCGACTCCTATCAACCATGTAACGTCAAATTATACCTTACGGTTATTTTCACAGAATGAAAATACAATGTATAAATCGTTATTTTGTCTATGTAAAATACCATTTTGGTCTCACTGCTTTTTTTCTATAGTTTATGTCTAAGTATTTAATAAATTGCAGGGGCCTGTTCCACAAAACATCGTAAGTCCAGTTTACGACTAATTGTAGACGTAAACGTAAATAGAGACATTTCAATCGCTAACTGTTAAGTGATACGACTATATAATTATAGTTAGTAGCTGAGACGTTATGGGTTTTTGGTCATTTGTGGCGTATTACCCGAGGATGCTATTCATTCTTGGACACAA
>JAULBR010109927.1:0-10372 GCA_032355825.1 Melanodrymia aurantiaca | reverse complement strand
GTCCAATAACCGCTGATTTATAATCGATGTGTTTCTAGTGGCGTCGTTAAATAAAACAAACTTTACTTTACATAATAATACCATTAACAATTTATCATTATTGTTTCGTAGATTGGCTCGAAAAGATGCACGGACCCGACAGAAATGACCTGTCTGACAACACAGCTAGGATCAGGACCTACAGGAACCACTTCCGGTTCAGGATACTACACGGTCCAAGATTACAAGGAGATACTAACATATGCCAATAGAAGACATATCCAAATAATACCGGAAGTAGATTCACCTGGACATGCGCGAGCTGCTATCAAGTCCATGGAGGCTCGCGCTAAGAAACTAAAAGATTCTGGAGAAGTCCAGAAAGCGAGTGAGTATCTGCTCACGGAAGAGAACGATCGATCTGAGTACCTCTCCGTTCAGATGTTCAGCGACAACGCTGTCAACCCATGCATGGAGTCATCGTACAACTTCATAGACTACGTCGTGCAGCAAATCAAGCTGATGCATCAGGACATCCAGCCTCTGAAGACGTACCACTTCGGTGGTGACGAGGTGGCCCGCGGTGCCTGGGAGAACTCCACCAACTGTCGCACGCTGCAGAACTCTGCCAAGGTGAAGACGGCCGAAGTGAAGGAGTATTTCTTCAAGCGCGTGGCTAACATCACCAAGAACTATGGTCTGGATATAGGAGGATGGGAAGATGGCCTGATGATGGACAGTAGCACGCCGTATGATCTGTCGCAGATTCCAAATGCAAAGGTGTATGCCTATGCGTGGGATAACGTCTGGGAGTGGGGTGCGTCCGCTCGAGCTTATAAGTTAGCCAACAATGGTTATAAGGTACGTGCCTAAATGATAGGAAATTAACATGCATAAATGCGTATCTCTGCACAAGGCAGGGTCAAAGGGTCATTATAGCAATGGTTATAAGGTACGTGAAAAGCACATTGCTGATTTGTTCGTCTCAGTAAATCCAAACGATCACAACAATTCTATTTTAATTAACATGCATAAATGCGTATCTCTGCACACGGCAGAGTCAAAGGGATATTACAACAATGGTTATAAGGTATGCGAAAAGTACATTGCTGATTTGTTCGTCTCAGTAAATCTATTCTAGACGATAAGAAATTAATATATATACATGCTTATTTCTGCACAAGGCAGACTCAAAGAGATATTACAACAATGGTTATAAGGTACGTGAAAAGCACATTGCTGATTTGTTCTTCTCAGTAAATCTAAATGATAAGAAATTAAAATGGTTAAATGCGTATCTCTGCACAAGGCAGATTCAAAGGGATATTACAACAATGGTTATAAGGTACGTGAAAAGCACATTGCTGATTTGTTCTTCTTACACACCTGTTGGAATTGAACCCATGTGATATTTATGGTCTCACACGGGTCATCTGTAATAGGCATTAGAGAACAACTTTTGAGACTTCTGATTGGCTGCTCCACGGTAACGACCCGAGTGACAGAATCAAAGGGACATTACAACAATGGTGATAGGGTACTTGGAAAGCACATTGCTATTTTTTTCGACTAAATAAATCTAAGCGTTAAAACATATACGACGTGGTTAAATGCGTATCTCTGCAAAAGGCAGAGTCAAAGGGATATTACAACTATGGTGATAGGGTACTTGAAAAGCACATTGCTAATTTGTTCGACTAAGTAAATCTAAACGTTGAAACATCTCTGCACAAGGCAGACTCAAAGGGATATTACAACAATGGTTATATGGTACGTGGAAAGCACATTTCTAATTTGTTAGTCTCAGTAATTCTAAATGTTAAAACATTAACGTGGCTAAATGCGTATCTCTACTAAAGACAGAGTCAAAGGGATATTACAATGGTTATAATTATGGTACCTGGAAAACACATTGCTATTTTTTTTGACTCAATAAATTTAATGATAAAAAAAGAAAAGAAAGCTAAATGCGTATATCTGCACAAAGAATAGTCAAATAGATATTACAACAACGTTGAGGTGACGTGTACTCACGACTCAGTCAAATCAGTGATGGTACCAGGTGTTCGCGAAATAAACAAACTTCCTCTTTATCTTTATTTCATTAAGGTTTGTTTATCAAATTCCGTGTTGTGTGCTATTCTGACTATGGGAATCCCCGGATAGTGGACATAAAAGACCGCTTGCTGTTTTTCGCTAAGAATAGCCCATGAAGCGGTGACAGCGGGTTTGCTCTAAGACTATGTGTCAATATAACCATGCGTCTGATGTCCAATAACCGCTGATTTATAATCGATGTGTTTCTAGTGGCGTCGTTAAATAAAACAAACTTTACTTTTACTGCTGATGTATATTGCTGCATTATATACCATAATTACCAATAAGACAGTTTCTCCTTGGATGTCTTTTATGAGCTCTCCAATTGGTGGATAAAGAGCATATAAAAGATACCTTGCCAATGAGCGAATAATGGTAGCCTATGCTGTAGCAGGGTGCTTCTTCTAAGACTATGTGTCACAATAAAATTGTTTAACAAACTTTACGGCTAATACTCTATTTAAGATTACAAAAAGTCAATGAAGGCAAGTTTACCTGTGTAAGTTGTGGAGGTAAGTTTAAAGTTGGTAGATATTCAGCTTGAAGATACACAATCACTTCTTCACCCTAGAGAAGAATATTTTAAAACAAATCTTTTCATTCAATAGATATTTTAGGGTAACAATCAAACAATTAATGGATGTTATTGATATTTAGTCTAAGCTACAAGAATATAAAAATCAGATATATCTCACAAATGTCAAACACATGTAATAATTGTGATGTGAACTTGTACACCCAGATCTGTCAACATGCCATATGTTGTAGGGAAAAGCAATAGTCTCTTTTTAAGACCTTGTGATATCAATACTTTACCAATAAATTTAACTACCAGTTATTCTTTATTACAGATAATATATATCTGTAAATCATCAATTATAGGCCTTTCTTAATTAAGAATGTTGGTGTCTAACATCAAGGATTATAACATTGAACACCAAATAAACTGCACACATATAAATAAGCTACAGTGTGTTGATATACCATTATAATTCGAGAGAATAACAAATATTTACCCTTTTGTCAAGGATAGTTTTTAAGCACATGGCACCTTCACCTAAAACCTGCCAAAAGAAAAGAAACTTTTGAAAATATAATATCAGATACAAGTATTCAGAAACTTTTTTTAGGTGGAAACAGAGTTGAAAAGAATCAGTCATGATGAAAGTATTGCGAATTCAACTTCTAGAGCTGTATTAATAAAAAGTAACATACTACTGCGTAGAGAAAGTATTGCAATGATCAGCTCATCGCAGTTTTCGCTTCTCACAAAACTTTCTACATTTACAGTATACACCCAAAGACATCCACATATCAAAACGATGTTTAAAAAATACATAAAACATATCAACCTAAACACTTTCCGACAGATAATCTGAAAGTAACTCACAAGGGCTGTTTGTGCATCCGTAAGATCAAAAGTCGGTTTCAAAGGAGCCATAAAACATGCTGGAATGACACTCTTGTACATAAAATCCAAAAACCCCATGATGACGTTTGTACCACCTGTCAAAAAACCACAAAAAGATGTTTATTAATTCAATATATTAATAAAAACTTGTAAGATAGGTTTTTAATCACAAATATTTATTTAAATTTTATCTACTGCTTCCATTGTTTCAGTTTTTAGTAAATTTTAGACGTTAATTTTATTTCAAATTTCTATAGCTTGCCTTTCAAGTTTTATATATTTAACTGTGCTTGCTGTCAACAATGTTTTCTTTTTTTATTCAACAAAATGAATTTTCACAAATTTCAGAATTTCGTACAATCACTTACCCCAGATATCAACCATTTTCCTGAGAATGCTAAAGCAAAGTTTCTGACTAGTGGGATCAGGGCATTCTACTGCACCTTCTACAACTGACATTAAGACTTGGTTCAAATTCTGAACATCTGCAACAAAATGTAAATGCATATTAAGTCCATAACTTCATAACCATTTAGCTCCCTTCTCTAATCATCCCATCAGACATAATTATGGATTAACCACAAAACTTAATCCCAACATATGGATGTGTTATGCACATTGTAAACAAATCTCATTAAAAATTACTAATTCAATATTTCAAGTTAACTGTAGCAGTGTTTGTAAAAAGTGTGTTTGTTCAATGACACCACTGGAACACATTGATTATTAATCAGCGGTTAATGGATGTCAAATACACGGTTATACCGACACTTGGTTACAGAGGAACCTGCTACCGCCACATAGGCTACTCTTTTTACAAATAACAGCAAGGATCTTTTATGTGTACTTTCCCACCATCAGGATAGTACACAACACGGTCTTTGATGGACCCGTCATAGATCACTGGTTGGAATGGGAAATAACCCAACGGGTCCAATGAGGAGGATCAACCTGTCGACCTCGATTCTCAGGTGTATGCTACCGCTGAGCAACGCCCCGCTTCCAGTGTTTGTTTGTCATAGCTATTCCATTAAACAGAACAATGCTTTCGCCATACCTTGTGCCTTTAAGACATCAATGGCATCGTTTCCAATGATAGTGGAGAGAAACTGGTAATATCCTCGCTGAAGTAGTTTTTTCTCCGTGGCCGCGACTTGGTCACGCTCATCGATCGGTGTCGATAACGTCTGGAATATTGTCCTCACAAATGGCATGAAAATCTCACTCAGGAACGGATTTATTGCACGCTGAAAGCAAGCAAAACATTTAACTGTTAATAGAATAAAGTTGTTTTTAATAGTTCTAAATAAGTGATTAACTAGAAACAAGATATAGTGAATTTGATAAATATTGATTAAGAACACTGTATCTACTATGCTAATTTTGACACAAAAATTTTAAATTAAAATAAAGAAGTTCTGCATTAGCACATCTGTGAAAGCAAAATATTGTTTTTTTTAATAGTGTCCCAAGCCCACTTTTAATAATTAACAAGTAATTTCAAATATGGTAAATACAACACAAATTATTTTTATGATTGTGCAAAGGAAACCAATGATTAACAGAAAAACTAAATGTAACTCGAAGCAGGTCCTTCACAGATACATTGATACCTTTGCTTTTATAGAGACAGAGGACAAACAATATGGCCGTGTTGGTATCATCACTACTGTTGCAGTGATTCATGAGTACATGTCATCTCTATTTCGTCACAATATCCCTTCGACTCCGCCTTGTACAGAGATACCCATTTGGCCATGTCAATATTTTGTCGTTTATATTCCCTACATTGGTACGTAATTTACCTTGAACTTCATGATAAGTTGGTTCATGAGAGGTATGAAATCATACAGCTCCTTGGCCTCGGGCTGTTTCAGGAGGTTCTCCAGCATGATGGGGATGAACGGCAGGATCTCGCTCTCGAGACACACGACCATGCGGTGCAGATACTGTCTCACGCCCGTGTGCAGCATCTGTCGGTGTACCGGTGCGTTCAGTGCATGCAGGAACAGCTTCAACAGCTCTGTGAACACCTCAATACAACCACTCTGCTTCATCGTCTGCTGGCTCGAGAAACACTTACTGGCACGGCTACAAACAGATTGAACTGATTAGCTGCTACACAAGTGAAAATACAAAACAAGTCGGATTAATAATTAACATTATTTAATAATAAAATATATCTGTATTCTTATTGGTAGAAAATCAGTCACATGATCTTCCGTAAATTATGATATTTGGCTCGCCGGTCTGATGGAATGTGATATTGACCAGCTTCGCTTTTTGTGCTTGTGACGCTACGTCAGAGAAATGCGTGACGTCATTCAACGTAGTACTTTCAGCTCGTCAGTACTGTTGATAATATAACAGTGTTGAAAATGACTCTTTGGAATTAATATTAAAATATTATGTAATAAAACAATTATGGATCATATTTCGGGCAATATCATTTTTTATGGACCCAAGAAAGTAATATTGACTGAGGCCGAGGTCAATATAACTTTTTTGGGTCCATAAAACATGATATTGCCCGAAATATGGTCCATAATTGATAAATATTAAGCATTGCTATGTTTGACAAGGGTTCTAAAATTTGGAAATAATTTACTAGTCAGTGGTTTTCAAAATTCATTAGCTATGATTGAAAATGGTTTGTTTTGCAGGTTCCGAGCTAAAAATCCAAACAGTATTTGTGGCATGTTGCAATGGAATGGGACCACCCTGCAGTACTCGATTAATCTCTTGTACGAACCTTCCAAGAGCCATAGCACTGTTAATGCAACGTGCGTATGCCAGCTGTCGTTGTTCATTGGTTTCCTGGAACAGCTTTCCTAGAAGACCTTCATACTTGGTTGCTATGGGAGCCAACAGATTTTTCATCAACAATTGCTTTTTCTGGAATAAAACAAAGAAAATTGTCTTCAATATAAAAAGTAGTTCGTTGATCTAGACATTGGACACACAGACTGCAGACAGTGGTTGGAATCCAGTCAGAGGCTGGTTATAAATAAAATAAAGTTTGTTTGTTTAACAATACGACTGGAACATATTGATTATTACATATCGCAAGACGATAGTTTTTTGGAAATCGCAAAAATTTACATCCGCAAATATGACCCGTTTTACAGTATGGTATGGAACTCACTTCTGACGGCAATCCACTCGATGTGATTAGAATACCGGCTGTCTCGTACATGAAGAGTTGGTCATCGTCAGACAGGAACTGTTGGAAGCCGTTGTCGGGAGTGTTCAACACCAGCAGATCCTGCATCTGTTTCAATATGTCTTCCAGGTAATTCTGCATGTGAGGCCTGCAATCAAGATAAAGATAAAGTTTACATGGCTGTTAGTGTTAACAAAAGGGGAAAAGTGTGACTTAAATTTTCTGAGGTCCAAGGCAGACAAAACGGAAACCGAAAACGGCCAAGTGATTTTCCATATATTTAACACACAAAAAAGGACAATTTCTCTCACGACGGAAATCCGTTTCAGGCGGACAGTTAACAGCCATGAGTTTGTTTGTTTAAAGACACAACTGGAACACACTGAATATTAACCAGCAGTTAATGGATGTCAAATGCATGGTTATATTGACACTTGGTCATAGAGGAAAGTCGCTGCCACCAATTTATAGGCTACTTTTCGAATAACAGCAAGGGATCTTTTATGTGAACTTTCACAGACCAGATAACACACCACAGCCTTCGATAGAAAAGTCATGGATCACTAGTTGAAGTCAATTTTTTAGATACATCTCTGTAACAATAGCCCTTGCAAAGCATTTATCATAAGCTCAACAAGTTAATTCTTTAATTGTTGATAAATAAAATACACAAATTACTTTAATTTCCTACCACAGGAAAGTACCTCATTGATCTAATTGCAATTAATGATTAAAAAATAAGAATAATAAAGCGCCACTTACTTGAGTCCTTTGACAAATCTGGAAAACAGATAAGCTGTCCGACTTCTGACTTTAGCCGACCGGTGACGGAAACCTCGCTCATCAAGAAATGCCATCTAGAAGAAAAAAATTATAAAGATTTAAATTTTGTGAAAATGATGATTGTATTTATTTACAACATGGTGAATGTACTCACTATAACATGATGAATGTACTCACTATAACATGATGCATGTACTCACTACAACATGGGAATGTACTCACTATAACATGGGAATGTACTCACTATAACATGGGAATGTACTTACAAGATGGGAATGTACTTACTACAACATGGGAATTTATTCACTACAATATGGCAATTTTCTCACTACAACATGGGAGTGTACTCACAACATGAGAATGTACTCATTACAACATGGGAATTTACTCACTACAATATGGGAGTGTACTCACAACATGAGAATGTACTCATTACAACATGAGAATGTACTCATTACAACATGGGAGTGTACTCACAACATGAGAATGTACTCACTACAACATGGGAGTGTACTCAGAACATGAGAATGTACTCACTACAACATGGGAGTGTACTCACAATATGGGAATGTACTCATTACAACATGGGAATTTACTCACTACAACATGGGAGTGTACTCACAACATGAGAATGTACTCATTACAACATGAGAATTTACTCATTACAACATGAGAATGTACTCATTACAACATGGGAATTTACTCACTACAACATGGGAGTGTACTCAGAACATGAGAATGTACTCATTACAACATGGGAATGTACCCACTACTACATGGGGAATATAATCAGTAGATGTGGAATATACTTATGACATTACAGGGAATTGTTGCACTACATGGGGAATGTTCTCACTACAACATGGGTAATGTAAACACATGGGGAATTTACTCATGACATCACAGGGAATGGGTGCACTACATGGTGAATCTACTTAATACAACATAATCCATGTACTTACCACAACTTGGGGAATGTGTTCCGGCTCACAGCTGAAGAACTTGTCATACCGGACAATAGTTTCAAAGAACTGCAGCTGTATAATCATGTGACCATTAGAGCTCACGCGACTTGTAATGAGCTGAAACGCACGTAAAAATGAGGTGAATAAACAATTTTACTAGACTAGTACGATAGCATTTTAATCCAGTTATAACAGCTTCAAGTTCTCAATAAAACATGATCTGGATCTGAAACATACTGAAATGTTTTAACGGTGGAGTCCACACACGGCTCAGTTCCACAGAACTGCCTCAATTCGGCCACTGTATGATAAAGCACAAGTTGCATCTGATATAATGCGTACCAGTCAAAGTGGGCCCAGTGGGCTACCAAACAAATATTTTAAAAAAAGCTTTGTATAACAAGCATTACTGATACTGTTTCAGTCAGTTGTATGTTCTTACTAACTTTAACGAGGTGTGGATGTTTGATCATCTGTTTCTACTTTGGAGCTACCTGAATGCGGTGCTGGGTTACCAAAATGTTGATGTGTGGTAGCCCAGTCAAATTTGTCCCTGTATTTATACTTACCAGTCTCATCATTTCTTGTAGAGCAGATGCCTTGGTTGGGTTGCCACTAAAGTGTTGCCCATGAGAAGCCTACAATGGAATATAATAATATATTATTTTAACTGTGAAGTCAGGGATTTATCCACAATTAACAATATCAGGATGGTTTTAGATATATTTTCAACAAAATTAAATATTATTAGAAAAAAATGCTTTACACCAAATTAGATTTTTTTTGGCTGAAATTATTTTAATCATGTCTTCAATTTGCTTTTGGAAAGGAGTCCATGTTCAATACCACAGAATATATTAAATTTGAATGCATTTAAAAAAAATAAATAATAAAAACGTTGGGAGACTTATTGCTTCGAGTTCATTTTAAATGCAGAATTGCAAAGCAAAATAGAACCCAACATTTTCATAATTTCAAGTGTATCAACGACATCCACATTGCAATAATTAAAAACCTGTAGTATTTGTAATATATATATGTGCTACTTACTGGAACAGCTTCTCCTAACATGTACAGCAGAGTGATAGCCATCTCCACATCACCAACATTTGCAGCCTCCCACTGAGGTAAAATCTGCGTCGCAAAGTTGTGCACTGTTAGAATGATGAGGTGCGAGTCCTGTAAATAAATGTCGACGTTTTCTAGGTAAAACATTTTTGTTCAATGAAGTGTGTATAAACTTAGTCATATGCATACACAAAAATAAATTATTAACCCTTTTTAATAGTTTATTTTCTGTAGTATACTTATCCTGGAATAGAATGCAATGCACTATGTGCTGATCATTCAACCATTCTTTTGTTTGTTGATAGGATGTATAAAAGTTCACTCCTACTGTTTTCTCCTTAGTTAAATTCAAATTTTACTTGTTTGTTTTGTACTTTACTACTAAATTCGTTTGTTGAGTGATCAGTACACAATGGATTACATGGATACAGTAAACAAAAAGAAAACTATTATTATTGCTAGTGCATGAAACCGGGTAATTCTATTAACAAAATGGTTACATTTAAAAGTCACAGTTGCCATTGGATTATAATGCTGATAAAAAACGACAATGATAAAATATAATTAATTCAGTACTAATATAGCCTACTGACCAGTTGTGCCAGATTGTTGAAAATTGTCTTCATCTGTTTGCGATATTCTTGAAACATAGCTTCATCTTCACCCTGAACAAAAAACCCTATCTCATGTAGATCTTTTTACGTATAAGTCAAAATAAAACATGCCTAGCAGAAAATAATAAAAACTCTCATATTGTTGTTTACAAAATAGCATGAATTGATTGCCAGTTGAACATTCAATTTAAAAGCATGTTGTATATCTCTTACCTTACATGTACAGTCGAACCTCGTTAATCCGGACAGATTGGTTTTCCGACAAACTGACCGGATTAACGAATTTCCGGAC
>JAULBR010109916.1:0-10372 GCA_032355825.1 Melanodrymia aurantiaca | reverse complement strand
CGCTCGGGTAATACAAGAATCCTGACACTCGTTTCGTAAAATCAGTACGACACACCCGCTCGTATAATAATCTCTATCTATATTAATTTACTGCATTTTTACAAAAACTAAGATCACAGTTACATACCTTCTAACAGCACGAGCTGCTTTATCCATAATACTGTGTTGACAAGTGACACCAAAATATGTTTTCAATCTTTCTTTGGCTTTGGCTTTGCTTGACAAAAATGTCAACAAACGAGTTTGACAATCACAATCATGTGATGATCATGTGTCAATACGAGAGAATTCCAACTTCAGGAAACCGCTCCACATTTTGCAGGTTGTGTAGCCTTCAGTTAAAGTCATAAAATCATGCTTCAGATTGCGTTTCTACAAATTATTCGTAAGATTATTTACAAATAATATATTTTGCATCAGACTAGCTGAAACCAGGAAGCGTCATTTACGAAAGCGCTCTCTAACGGCGGCCACGAAACCAAGCACTTGATGGAAAGATAACTCTGAGCGACATGCGATTTTATTTTGGGGAATGGAACATTGGAGGACAAGTTCAGGAGAGGATCCGTTTTGTAGGCGGGGTGGGCTGATGAGCGCCTGCCATCCAAATATAATTAGTGTTATTCCTATACCTAATAAAAATCACACCCAACACAGTGGTGGAAACTCATCCTCATATAATTATGTACATTTATACATAGGTTACATCAGGCCCGTCGGAGTGTTTTTAAGTGGGGTCGAGGGCCAATGATAACGATTATAATCGTTATTAAAATAGCAAAATATGGCACTTGCAACTATGAGACTGTAACTTTAATTATGGTCTACATACATATACATGTATACATACATGCAAACACACACGCACGCACGCGCACACACACATACACACACGCACGCACACACACGCACGCACACACACACACAGACAGACGTACCGGTACGTACGCACTCACGCACGAACGCGCGTACGCACGCACACACACACACACACACACACGTGCAAGACGCCGGGGTTGTATGACACATTATGGTAATGCATCACTCGTTTGCACGCACTCACTGTCGAATGCAAGCGCATATACACACACACACACACACACACATACACGCACGCGCGCGCGCGCACACACACACACACACACACACACACACACACATAAACGCGCGCGCGCCCATTTGTTTATAATTGCTTTTGAACCTCCCCATAATTTTGTACATCAATCATTTGTTCAAGTTGTTGGTTTCGTCTTTTCATGTTACATGGCTGGCCGCCTTAATTGAGGCGGCAGGGGCAGCGGCCGCCGTCCCATTAATTTCTCGGGGGAGCATGCCCCCGGAACCTCTAGCAAATTCGGAGTGGCTTTCAACATCGCTAGTCCGCCGCCCCAAGTCACAATCGTTCCGACGGCCTTGCATTGTAGAACTTAATATGTTTCAATTATATGCCAGTGAGTCCAGCAATTATTATTGATTACTGTATAAACGTATGATTATCAAATCAAATGACTAATAATTAATAGAAGAATGTTAATAAAGGAAAATTGGGAACAAACCGACGTACTCTATATAGTCATTATTTACCAATTTTGCATGCGTTTAAATGACCTTGAACACCCACGTCATCTCAATATTATTATACTAGGCCTACATGTATATGAATAAAACAAAACTTTCTGTTCCAAAAAATTCAAGACAATGTTATTTTGATTTTCCTTTATTTCTATATTACTTTAATTGTTTCGTGTTATAATTATATTTTAGCAAAATGTCCCGTCACGATGGTTTAATTAATCTATTTTTACACGATATAGTGGTTTTTAAGGCAGTGGTGTGTTAGCAACATTCAGCAAGTATATATAGGCCTATAACTTTATAAGGCCTGTAGCCAGGGGATCGGACGTTATGTCGGGTCGTCTATCCAACAAACTGTCCATCTAGGCCATTGTTCGTTAGAGTATTCTCGGACCTACATCCAACCCGATACAGTATTGGCGGATTTTTAACAAAAAGAATAACGTGGGTCCATGGAGATTTCGACCTATTTTTGAAAAAGTAATTCTTACGTGTATGTTTGTGATATATTTATGTTGGAGATGTGATGGTTGGGCTGTGGATTTGAGGATGGTACGAGATGATGGACGTGGCTTAAAGATGAGATGATTGGGATGGAAGTAGGATTATCTGATGGGGAAGATTGAGATGTAATGATTCGTATGAGGGTTAGATTATGGGGATGGATTGATGCGTATGTTGATGCGAAAATCGGGGTGAGGTTACTGAAAGGGAACATGAGATCAGATTATAAGAAACTCAAAATGGTTTACAAATTATAATCTGTTTCAAATCATCTTCGCGTATTTTATCTGCTGACTTCAAAGTTGGTGCATAAATTAATTGCGTTTTTACTGTGTGTCGGTATATATAGGCTATACACAATAATTAGGAAATTTGCTATACCATTTAGAGCCCAGCACATAATTGACTAGTATGTTATTAACTGCGTTTACCAAGGGCATTTTGTCATTCTGAGTAATTCATGGAATCGACACAGTCAAACTCATAAGCCTACTCGTTTATATTTCACTCTGTAAACTGTAAGTATACATATTTTAGTTAAAATATTTAACAATTTTTATCATTTGTTTTTATTTTGTTCGGTTAATTAAAGGGAACGTGTAGGCCTATACCTCGGAGATTTTCACTCTAAATTCATAGTCGTTCTTCTAAACGCTTTCTATAACTAGGCAATGCGTTCGAACAATCTATACCAGTGGCATATCTAGTTTGTTTACAATATAATTTTTAAATGTGAACTTGTGTACTTTCACACCAATATAAAAAGTGTCATCTTCTTACATTACTACTGTAACACGTGTACACATTTTCGTAGCGACAGATTCGCAGAGTATAGTTGCCACTCCAATCATTTTGATAGCGCAAGTTGGTTTTGCAATGAGTCGGCGTCCTCGAAATAAGTCTAGTGTGAATGAAATACAAGTTTGTAATGAACCGAGATAAGGAAGCACACATTATCGGACCTACATACCTATAGGAATGTTATTCCAACCCATGCAGATTTGCATGATTCGTATAGTTTTATGAGGGTTTTTTTTCTTCTTATAGCAACGCTATAGAACAGTGTTTTCCTACTGCTTTTCTCGTTTCGGTTATAAGGCATGTGTGAAGTTTTATGATTTTTTATTACAGATAATGGGTATATTCGCTGCCAAATCTTATCTAACTAAGTCAAATGATGCTGACTGGGTTGACCGCGCTAACGGATTCTGGACTGTGTTCTTGTTGGCAGCATGTGCTGTTGGTGCATTCCTTGTGCGATTTATCACTGAACCAATAGCTTGCTGGACGCCCGCTCATTTTACACGTGCCATGAACAAATATGCAGAACATACATGCTTTTTGCGAGAACATTATTTAGTACAAAATGAATACAGTACTAGTACTGGTAACGCTGATCCAAACGAAGTATCCTCCTACCATTTATGGATTCCGGTAATTCTATTTTTTCAAGCTGTTTGCTTTGTAGCTCCAAATCTGATCTGGAAATGTTTAAAGTATCCAATTAGCATCAACACTGAAAGTATTCTATCCACATTACAACACGCGCAATCCATGTCTCATGAATCAAGGACAACTTGTTACCACAGTGTAGCTTTGCTGGTTTCTAAAGTACTTCGCAAAAACAATTTTATATTAGCTCTACTGTACCTCGGAACGAAGGTCTTGTATTGCATCAACTTGCTTGCACAGTTCATTTTCCTTACAGTCTACTTCCAACAACATCTTGCAATTAAAGCTGGCGAGAAAGCAGGTGTGGATGTCTCTGGCTACATGAAGGAACCGTTGCTTATAAAAGACGGGTTGTGCTCATACCAAATACATGAACGCAGCACAGTGAAGACCTACGAATCAGAATGTCTTCTGCCAATAAGCGACATTTATGAGAAAATGTTCGTCATTTTGTGGTACTGGGTACTCTTCTTGGCAGTCTTCACGGTCCTGAATCTTATCCTGTGGGCAGCATTACTATTTATACCATTCCTTCGTAACAGAAAGATAGCAATCTATATCAGAGCTTTTTCTGTCCATTCTACGGGAAAAGAAGACAAAAGCAGTATCCTTAGATTTGTAAGCGGGTTCCTGGGTATCAGTGGAGTCTACCTGCTGCATTCGCTAGGTGACTCCAATGCAATGGTGTCGGCCGAATTGACTGGTCATTTGTTTGATGAATTCAAACGTAATGAACAACAAGCAGGTGGACAAATGGCTTCCGTTGGTTCTGGACTACAGACAAGCACTGGAGCTGATGAAACTGATAAAGCAAACTTGGAAACTTTTACCATTTCGGAGAAGTCATCCTAGATAAAAGAATCTAGTCAAAAACAAATTTGTTTCGTGTTTCTACAATTTAATTTTATAGCATTTTCTGTTTCTGTGAACATTTTTGGTGGATGATGTCATTTACGTTTTTAAATAATGCTCCAATAAAAAATTTCGTTGGAATAATAATTATGTCTTGATTATTTTCGTGCTGTAGGCTACCCATGTAAGAAAAACAATTATTTGTACATCTTGACTTTTAGACAGAACTTATATTCATGTGTTGAAATCTATATGAAAATACATGTTATTGTATATTATTGTTTAGCATAATTCACTGTGTATTAGAGGATTCTTTTATAACGTCAACATTTAGGTCTACTCTGTTATAAATACGAATGTATGTATGTATGTATGTATGTATGTATGTATGTATGTATGTATGTATGTATGTATGTATGTATGTATGTATGTATGCATGTACGTATATATGTACATACACATACTTACATATGCCCACAAAACTACATCATTATGGTGTTATACCACAGTCAAATTAACGTTAATGCTGTAAATGTATACACAAATCGCCATACTTCAGAAGTAAACTGCCACCATCCAACAGCATTACAAAGGAAATTAAAGTGATACATTTCACCAACTGTTCAACAGTGTCCCGAACCTCTGCTAACAAAGGATGAATATTTACCAAACAAAAATAAATCCACTGATCTCCGTGAACCCAGTCTTGTTCGTTGCTTAAATTGAGCAAAATCTTGGTTAAACAAGACTGTTGCTCGAGGGAATAAACAACTATCTAAAAAACACATTGTGTCTTGGTGTCTGGGTTAAAAAGTGTAAACAAGAATTTACAGGTGAATCGTTTGTTGTATATTAGAACATAATTATATAATACTATGGTTAAGTTTGCAAACACGGTTCAAGATATCTTTATTTTTTTAGTGTTAACAATAACAGCTACACTGTTTATTCTATGGTATGTTATAAATAGAAAAAATATCTGTGTAATTACAGCATTATATCAGGGTATAAATTAAGACCTGTAAACAAATTTAGTTTTTTAGTAAAATTGTCTCATCTTTCCTAACACAATTTGATCAAAATTAATCACAGACTGTCAAAGATGAACAACTTCGCTAACTTAACTCCCACCTTCACCACGTCCTCCCCACTCCCTACAACCAATACATTTTATAATTTTATACATAATTATTTTGATAATCGTTGAACAACAATTTGCAAAGTGATCTCACAAGTTACAGGGTATGTATTAGCCAGTTCTTTGCTTCAAATAACATAAAGTGAAGAGATTCCTTTCAGTAATTTAAGATTAACTATTTTTAGATGGAGGTATCAATTGACAGACAAAAAGATGGTGCACATTGAATGACTCCATGAATCAGCAATATTTTTATGATATCAGACATTGAAAATTCAAACATTAGCAGCATTCATGACATTATGATAAATTGATCTCATAAAGAGATCAAATTCCTAGCAACTGTGTTGTGTATCAATATTGCATGTGCCTTACTTTGGGTTAAACAAGACATCAGAAAAGATCGTACAGCATCATTACAGCATCATTGCTGTATTACTTTCATCTTTCAATGCTATACGAATGTCAACGACTCAGTTTGGTTAGATAATTTCAATTTCCAAAATGATTATGGATTAATTAGTTTACACAAAACATCTACAACATTGCTGATTGCAAGTTCTACCCCCTACAACAATTTAAAGTCCCACTAAAAACATTGTTGTATGCAATAAGTTGAATACAACAATGTATGCACATGTGAGGGTGTTTTGAAAATTAAAGAAAATATCATTATTACCTCCTCATCATCATAAACATTTTCTTGCTCTTCTCGGATAAAAGACCTCTCCCTCTCTTCCTGTTCGCGTAGCTCCTGCTGAATCAAAGTCTCTCGCTTCCACATCTCAGAACCGCGGTCTGCCTCGGTCATTTCATGGTAGTTTGACTTAAAACTTTCATCATCTTCACTCGACTCAAATATTCCTACATCAACTTTTCCTTTATGCTTAGTAATTTGTTCTCTGTCCTGTTGTTCTTTTCTCACCATATCTTCTCTTTCCGTGGCCAGGCGAATCTCGCGCTCAATAGCACTTTCATTTGCATACGTGTCCGTATCTGCCATGTTGCTTATTTCGGTTAAATGTTCACTTACAACCTGCGTTTGTTTTGGTGGAGTCTTGTTCGAAAGTTTCACTTCCCAATGGCGAACAGTACCAGATGTTTTTGTAATTTTTGGCGTTGATTGGTCGTTCTCGACAACGGGGGTGAGAATAGTTTCCCACTGTTTACGAGTCGATTCAAGATTCGCTATCGACTCTCGATTCACTTGATCGGTTGTGTTTTCTTCCTGTATTATGTTTTCACTGTATAATGCAATCTTGTCCACAGCTTGAAAGCTAACATCAGGAGATTTGAGAGGATCCTCTGTTAGTTCCCAGTGATGATCTGAAGTCCCTGCATCCAATATGTCGCTTTCATCAGCAATATCTGCAATTTAACAAAACAAAAATAGAATATCACCAATTTTAATTACAATGACTAGTTATTTAATGGATGACATTATTCATTGATAAAATGTCTGAAATTAGAAACAGAAATGAAAATAACAAACAAACAATGAATAAATAAATATATAAAGCCACTAAAAGTTGTTAACATTACAGCACTGCAGTAACCTATATTCTTTACCTGAAGTTCAATGTGTAGGCTATCATATGTCAGTCAGTCACCTGACAATGAAATATCAAGACTATAAACTTCTTGTGAGGATTGTTCAAAGTAAAACACATACACAGATCATCATTCAAAGTCAAAACACAGTTCACACCAAAAAGACAACCAGAAAATAGATGTAAATTATAGACTGAAGCAGTATAAAGTTACGTCGCTTCCAGACGACTGCTTACATGTACACAATGAAGGTGAAACTTTTCACTTGTTTGACTTGATAAGACTATCTTTCAGACCTCTAACCAATCACCTGCTTCTACCCTCTGACCTCATACCTACTAGGCTAGATAATCCACCTGTGTTGACTGACAGGTAAGTGTAGTGAAATATAAAATTGATAGATTGGATGGTGACTCAACTGATGAACTCTCTGTCTGGGATAAAATGTCTGTAAAGCCCTCAAGGTTGATTTTATAGCTTATGCCTTTAACATTGAAGTAATATGGGACCCTGCAGCAGCCACGCCAAATTTACTGGTGAAACAAAGACAATAATAGAAGTCATAGGTTAATAAATAGAGCGGTTTATTGCTCACTAAGTCTTCAGTTTGTGTATAATTGTCTAGTTGAAAGAATACAGATTTATTACAAGGAATGTATCCCTAAATGTAGTTATTAGCAGTATGCCTACAGGTATGAAATCATATGACAGACAGGTAGGACTACAAAAGAATCACACTTCGTCGAGGTTATTGGAGTACAGGAAACTGGGTGGGACCTATTCACACAAATAGTTCTTGTTCAGTACAGCTTTAAGAATTTAATAATTTGGGAATTATAAAATCCAACACAGCCAAAAGTAAATACATTGGTTTTATTTACTACGCTCTAAAATTTGGTGGAAGTTACCTTGAACCAATAAAATAATAGTCATTATAGTTAATAACCAGTCTACATGTACCTAAAAAAACTAAAATTAGGCAACACATTTTCTGACTCCAAACATCTTCATTTAGATACATAGTTGATAAATAATGTAATACATATCAGAAAAATCCATTTTCAGTTGATTAAATTTAACTGATGAATGAATAGTGGCTTTCACAAAAGTATTTTTATTTTTCTCATGGTTATTAACCCCTCCCCTGTTAATACATTGTTCTAGAAATATGTCTGTGCTACAACAGTTTATGAATAAATTACTTTACGGTTGCCAGAAATAATCATCCAAAAGAATTCAGCAACCGTATGCACAACAAAAGAATAACAAACATGACATCAAATATTTATGAAAAAATGTAGGAATTCTTTATTATTTGTAAAACATTTTATTTCTTTTTACGTTATTTTCATTATGTACTGGATTAATTTAGAAAAATACTAGTAGAATATGGTCATATTGTTTTCACTTATTATGACTAAAAAGCTTAACTAATGCATAAAATAAGAATATAAATACATGTAACATAATCTTGTCAATGCATTTATTATCGTTGTTATATAAGGATCATCAATCAGCTATTATATCTTCTGTTTGAAAACCAATCCTTGTTTCAGTCTTCATTAATTTTTTTATTTGTGGAAACCAGCTCACAACGTTTTCAAATTTATTTTTCAGGCGTGTTATTTGTTGATAATGTTAATATTTGTCTTTTTACATGCATCAAGTACAAATTGTGTGCGTGATAGTGCGTGTGTGTGATCTCGCACATTAAAACTGAAAGTCCATATTTCAGCACACATCCATGTCAATATCATATATCTTATCCAATATAAGTTATTCAATGTCAATGTCAACCTTCCATGCTAGATAAATCAAACACAATAGGCTAAGTATTTACAAAGCGAGAAACTTGTAAGGTTTTATTCAATACATTTACATAACTCTTACATAAGAGTAGCTTATGTGGCGGCAGCAGGTTTCCTCTGTGACCATGTGTGAATATAACCATGCGTCTGATGTCCAATAACCGCTGATTTATAATCGATGTGTTTGTAGTGGCGTCGTTAAATAAAACAAACTTTACAATACCTGCCAATTTTATTTCTTTCGTAGCTTTTATCGGTGTATTCTCGAGCATCGTACACTGTGATAGCGAGTTCAAGTCTTGGTCGTCGCGTGCGTGTAGCCTCGACATCAAACGCCGCGCGCACTCGCTGAAAAATAAACAACAAACTAACGATATATCGAGCCTGAAAATCTGTTTGTTTCTTATCAGGGAGGAGCGGGTAACAGCCTAGCGCAAACATGTCCGTCTAAGCATCGATAGGTCGAAGGATCAATCCTCCTCAGGGGGACCCGTTGGGTTTATTTGCAGATCCAATCAGAGATCTACGACTGGTCTATCAAAGGTTATGGTGTGTGCTATCATGTCTGTGAAAAATTGTCTGCTCTCATAAAATACCCATTGATGTTTATCAGCGAGAGTAGCCTATGTGGCGGAAAGTATTTTCTGTTAGCCATATGTCTACATATGTCTGACATCCTCTAATTAAACTATTGAATGTACGCCAATGATTTCGGTAAATAAATTAAATTTATCTTGTTTAAAAATTAATAATCAGTCCGCAGAAAATCCTGTCAAATGACTTTACCTACATTGGTTAAGGTCGCTGTGCATAGTAAAAAGTGCGGGGAGGGGGGTTTAAGCATGGGCGTCACTTGGTGGGGGACAGGGGGGGACATGTCCCAACCCACCCCACACTTTTCTTCAGATAATGACGCCCATGAGTGGCAGTGATGGAAGTGGGGCATGAGAGGAATTAAAAATATATAAAATATTATGTTAAAAACCCTTATTTTGGTTCCAAAAAGGTCTGAAAATTGGGGACATGGCCCCGATCCCACTTCGTTCCCTGGCCCAGACTCCCCACCCCTTTGATTCGCGGTCCCTGCAAGGTTTTGGCCCACCCTTATTTGACTGACCTGAAGGAATACCGTGAAGCGCTGTCTGTTTGAAGCCTGCGAGTCTCGCCTTACAGGATACTTCCAATCAACGTCAAGACCATCGAAGCCGAATCGTCTCAAATAGGCGATCACGTTCCTCGCCCAAGTGTCGATCCTGCTGTCCGTGGCAGCCACGACAGAGAACGCATTGGTAACTCGACTCCAACTTTCCACTGACAGAAGAACCTTCAGGTTTAGGTTTTGGTCCTTCAAGGCAATTACTTCGGCGTACATAGCTGAAAAGACACACATTCGTCACGACCGGCCTCTGTGGTGCAGTGGTTAACGCCACGGACTACAGGCTGGTAGGAACGGTGTTCGAATCCAGCGGGTGGATCTCACTTTCCGACTCCA
>JAULBR010109905.1:0-10374 GCA_032355825.1 Melanodrymia aurantiaca | reverse complement strand
GTTGTTATTGTTTTTGCTAAACGAAAAATTTGGGGGGGGGGGAACATTTATATATTGTCCCCCGGCGTGGAAAAGTGAGGGGGACGCGTCCCCCCTATCCCTCACCGATCGACGCCCATGCAGCCTATGTCAACTTAGTCCGAGATTTAACTTAAGACACCTCAGGAAGAAACTGACCAAAGATAGTTTGTTTGTTTGTTTGTTTGTTTGTTTAACACCAGTTTAAGAACCAGTCCTTTTACATGTATAACCAAAATAATTATCTTAAAACCAACAATGTCTGCTCAAGTTAAACATTTAAAAACAAGTGAACAGAAAAATATTTTTATTGCTCATTTCCGGGCAAACTACACGTAAAGGTAAAAAATAATAATATATATATATCTATCAATACCAAAATGGGTACATTTGTGATTAACAATCAAACATTGGTTTATTACCATTGACTAGAAAAATATTTGCATAGATATCACATGACAATAAGCCATTTACAAACCTTTTCGATTATATTTTCAAACAAACTGAACAAAACATAATTGCAACATATATGTACATGTGGATTGTTTTTTTTTAACAAAAGTAGCACAACCAAATTGACAAACATTTAGACGGTATAACTCGTTATTTAATTTTGACAATCGTTACACTAACCAGGTTTTCCCAAAATAGGACAAATTACTGTCAACACATGAAAAAGTAAAACAAACAACTGTTAGTATGGTAAACAAAGTGAAAAATGTGTAACAAGTAACAAACACTGAGTGCAAAATAAAACATTGTGAGATATACTAGTACTTATGCCATTTTAAATCTCATAAACATTGTAAGATATACCAGGATGCCATTTTTTGGTTATCTCACAACCCCATTATGTAGTGTATTAGCAACGTTTGTTTAAGAGGTAGAACAGATAGTTAAAATATAATTCAGGATTTCAAATAACTGTCAACTATAAACATTATTACAATCTACTAGTAAACGAGAAAACTTAAGATATAGCAAAAATTCCAAAATGCTCATCTCTATACAAGGCAGTGCCAAACATATTACGACAACTTCAAGCTTGTTCAATGGCAAAAACAAATGAAATACAGTAATTTCCCTTATTTGCATAATTAATTTGTATGCATATTTTTTTGCTACAAATGCAGTATAAAATCTAATCAATAATTGCATAGAATTTTTTCCAAGTCTGGTTATTTGGATATAAATTTCCTGATCCAGCTTATCCTACATTTTTAATTGACGACAGTTTAATTTGTTGTGGGGAAAAAACCCACCTCATTTATTTATAGAATAATTATTTTTCAATGTTTTACAACTTATCACACCTATGCAATCTACTGTACTAATATTATTATACAATTTGATGCATTTCTATCCACCTACAAATTAATTGTAAATTTTATCTTTGGGCTTATGATGTGATTTGCAATCAGTCGAAGCTAACATTGCGTGACCTGGTAAAAACTGAAATTCTATGTACTTACGATACTCTATGGTTTGTTCACATCATAACTGTCACATACACCTCGAGTACAATCAGTACCACAGAACATTGATCTATTGATCCTTTTATTTCTTAATAGCAGACAGTGCCCAATTTTGTTTCAATATTTGGTATATGTAAATATCTTAAAAACTTCCCTGTTCCTCAACATTATAGTCTGTATAGCGGACATCCAACACAGAAATAACAGCTAAATGTTTACCATTACTAGGTCAGTTTTAGTACTACGTATTACAATGGTATGATCAGTAAATAAAAACTAGTTAACAATGAAAGTTGCAATTAATGTGCCATACACTACCATCTTTAACAGCTCAACACGTACTCAAGATATGACATTCAATAGTAATTCACAGATTGACGAATGGATGGAATAACATAGATAATGGATGATGATGATAATAACAATAATAATAATACTATATTTAATCAGGTTGGCACAGTTAGTTAGTTACAACTAATCTTCCCTGAGGCCCTCGGTTACAATACAAATACATAAAAAATAGACAATAATAATATACAAAACATTATTTAAACAAAATTACTACCGGTACAATAAATGAAAAAAGGTATTACATTCTGGATTGAAACAATTCAAATTGATCTTGCTGTCATCCAAAACAAATTGCAAACATTTAAAAATTCTCTCCATATCTAATTAAAGTACTGAAAAATACTGCAATTCAACAAATGTAATAACAAAAAATAATACTGATATTAAACAAACTAATACTGCAATTCAGAAATTTTTTATATATTGAGCATTCACTTATTACATTTAAGAACACATTAAGTATATTACAGAGATGATTAGTAGAGGTGTAACGATACACTCGAATATTCGGTGCACCGAACAGCAACCAGTATTGTAGTTATATTCGTATTCGTGACAGCTTGAACCAAATAAACGCAAATATTATAATGTAACTGCATGTGGTATGCTTTTGATTCGCCAGACAATTGTTGCAATTGAAATTTAACGACAATTATTTAGATATTTAAAGCACCAACCAGTGTTCTATAGCAGTCTGCCTCTTGTAGAAGGGCTATATATCCCTATATTTATGTCAAACCTCAAACTAGATTAAGCAAATGCATATTACCAAACAACTAACTTTTAGTTAACAATGTTATTACATTTGTCATTTTGTGGCTTGTTGGGACATTTTTGCCTATATGTATTGTATTCATGAATAAATAGTTGTATTAGTTGCCTTATATTCGTTACACCTCTAATGATTAGTATACATTAAATTGGCTTTGGGAACGCAGAAGTATACATTAAATAAATTAGTTTACATTAAGTATACATTTAGTAAATTTAGTATATATACATGTAGTAGCATTGATATAAAGAGTTTCAGCTAGAGGGAACTACCCTTTAGCTCAGTTTGTAGAGCACTTGACTCTCACACAGAGAATGTTTATTACATATATACATTGTACTAGTGTATATTCATTCATTGTATGTATGTGTAATATTCAAAGTACTTAATTTATACCGTACTCCATGTACTAAATGTATACTCTATGTACTGATTATACATGTAATACACTTAATGCAATATTATACTCAAACTTTATAATGCATACTCAAATTGTACTACGTTTATACTGATTGGGATAGAAAGATGTCAAACTGTCTGACTAATTATATAGCACCAAACATTGCTCTCTAACTAGAACACAGATGCAATGGTGATAATGGACTTAGCATAAATGTTAATGTGTTTCCCAATCTGACCCAAGTTAGGATTGGTTTTCACCCCATCCCTCCCATTCTCATCCAAACATAAAGGATCGATCAACTGTCGACCAATGCTTTTACATAAAAATCTATCTGAACTTGGCTGTTACCCCCACCCCCACCTTCTGAACACTGGGCAGATTGTCAAAGACATTGACAGTTATGCACGGTTCCTAAAAAGACAACAAACTGTCTGAGGTATTAGTAACTTTAAAGAACAAAAACATATTACAAAATACAATAATTTTTACATTGGTTAAAATAAAAGGAATGTATTAAACTAGTTTGCATTAATGTTGCAAACGTTCTGTTTGATTACTTCCTGCCAGTTAACCAAACAAATCACATCAAAATGAGTACAAAGTGTTACTAAGTTTTTATACAAAATGCAACAAAAAGAAGGAAATTCTTTCTGAAGGAAGTGAATTTGAAACAAGGCAGGAAATGTGGAAGAAGACACATGTGAGAGTTATACAGTCGTGAGAGTTATACAGTCAAACAGGATTTCATCAGTCGAAATTAGTTTAGTATCAAAGCCTTCAGCTGCTCCTGAAGTAAACTGTGTTATCAATATTTTGCCACTGATGAAAAGTCTATGAGTCGAAATTACATTTGTAAAAAACATTTTGGTGTCCTAAATGTACTGTTTATGTAGAAAATGGCCTTTATGTGTTATGTAACACATGGTAAAACAAAGTCCAGAAAGAGATTTTCCAATATTTGATGCTAACCTATAATGCTTTCTAATTATTGTTTCGATATGAAATCAGTGCATAACATCAACATGTTAACTGGTTTAACAGAGTATGAGAAACGTGTAAGCAAGTTGAACTCTGGGTCGATTGTCACAAGGCTTTGATAACTGAGAACTGCTAAAACATTTGGGCCTGAAGTCCGAGAAGTGGAGAGGTGTGGAAAGCACATGACCCGTACCACCCCACCTGTTCTTATGCCAGTGTGAATAACATACTATGCTGACGACTGGCATGTATGTATTAAAGACATTTTTTTACTAAATTTGTTTGTACATTTTTCTAAATATTTTGACCTTCACACTTATTTTGATAAACTATTTATTCAGTTCTATGATGTTCGACTGTACAAGACAAGGAAATTGTTTTAATTGTCTATGCATATCTCAGTAATTTGAAGCAAGAGATAAAGTAGTATGTCCAGTCAATAATTCAATACAAATAAGTAAATCTTGTTAAATGTCCACGCAAATCTCAGCCATTTTAAACAAGAAAGAAAACTATACATCCAATCAATAATTGTGATAAACTTTAGAAAGTGGAGAATAATAGAAAAAGAAAAATGTGACTACTCATCACATAAAATTAAAAACAGACATCTTCTATATCACGTTTCGTTATGATGATCCACGATCTTCCGAGTTGACAATTTCAGTCTGAAAATAAAGCAACTACTATATTTATTGTCATGTAAGAGTAAACAAGAATGACCTTTTCAGTTAGGGTAACAAAATATTTCCATGTCAGATCAACTGCGTCATTTCCCCCGTGTGGAAGTAAGCTACTTGGCCAATTCTTGGCAATCTAACCCAGTATCAGACTGCCAACTATTAAAACAGTTGTACAGTTCATATGCAAACGGGTTCTGTATTTTCACATTCATCAATAATTGAATATTTATTCTGTTGATGTTAGTCTATCAGTGGACACAGTGAGGTGAATATTTATTCTGTTAATGGTAGTCGATCAGTGGACACAGTGAGGTGAATATTTATTCTGTTGATGTTTGTCTATCAGTGGACACAGTGATTTGAATCTGCTCATGTGACTAAAGACGTCAGTGAGCAGACGTCTTTTTGCTGGTACTTTTAGGACTAATAGGGTAGGCATAAAGGCACGGTGAGTGGACAATGACTGACCGAAAATACTCTCTTAATTTTCTATGAGACGGACATATCAGAAGCTCAATCGCTTTCACACTTCTGAGGTCTGCCTATGTGTAATAAATCCAAGAAATCAATACAATTAAACACGGCTCAGACGTTTTAGACATAATTAACAAATAGAAGTCAGAAGTGACACATTATCATTTGTAGATTGTGAAAAACTCAACTCATATATTACTAACCTTTCTTATTTCTTGCAAAAACGACTGGACTTTTTTGTTTAGCTCCATCTTCCGCTGTTGTTTTGAACGAAGGATTTGCTGAAAGGAAAACGATTCTAATATATTGTTTACTGATGGTCATATCATGACAATTAGTTTTTAACACTTTTTTTATGCACGATATTGTTTTTAGTTTGACAATAACTTGATAAAATAGTAATAAAACATGTTTAAAGTGCAAATTTGGTATGACATTTCTATTAAACATTTCATGGGCAAGTAAAAGTGTTTATATAACTGGCCTGACTGGCAAACATCTAAGTAACTTTTTCATGAAAACGCTATTTGATGGTTTTTATTGTGAGCATAATTTAGAGATATATATTAAAAAATGAATAAATTCAGGAAAGAATTATCAAAAAAAAATTCTGTATAAAAGTGAAAATACATATACAGTATATACCTTTGAATGTTGCCATAATTTTGTTGATTTGCACTTTTGAGGACCAACATTCTGCATTGTTTGTTCATCACCGGTAGCACTGGATTTGGACATGTCATTTGGATTGTAAACATCTTCATCTGCATTTTTGTCTTTATCATGTTCATGTGGTACTTCTTGATTTTCTTCCTCTTTGGCATTCACCGACTGCTCTGTGGAGACAACTTTTGATTTCATGTGTTCTGTCTGCTGTAGAGAATACGCAAACACTGGAGGGCAAGTCGAGCCAACTGGCCACAGGTTTGTCGAATTCAGTGCATTACGTTGCACACTCGCGTTATCACTAGAAGTCACCTGACCACTATTTAAGGCAGAATCTAACACTGCATCTGTAAGTCCTGAGTCCACGTGTCCTGAGTTGAGGGAATGCTGAAGTGGATTCTGCATTAAAGGAAATGGTAATAACAATGGGTTGATCAGAGATGGGTTAAGGACGGTATTTACACTATCAAAATGTTTCTGTTCTTGTCCTGTAAGGATATCAACAGGCACATGATCAGAAGGTAAGTGAACACCACTTGTTCCTGACACAAGATTATCCGGTACATGGCTTCCATCACTGGGGCCCGAAGCCTGAGATTCGTCGAGTGATTTAATCAAGTAATGGAGGTAGGATTGCATTAAATGTGGAGGGAGACCAACAGGGATTGCACAAACTTGGTGGGGAACACTGACACCAGATGAACTTCCTGAGTCACAGACGTTTGCTTGCTCAGTAGGAATATCTTTAAGAACTGGAATGATTTTAGGAATGTTCTTAATATCACTTTGCTCCAATGGAACATTCTCAACAGGCTCTATCTCAACAACTACTGGAATGCAAGGAGTATTTTCTGCAGGCGTTTTAATGTAAACTTTCTCTTCATTGCATGGAATGTTATCAATGGGAACTTGAAGGACTTGAGCATCTCTACACACATTTTCAATAGCTATGTTCTTCACCAGTGCCTGAATGGCATCAGTCGTAGTTTCATTGTCGGCAGCATTTGTTTCTGTATTTACATTATGACTTGGACTTCTAGGAATTGTACGGGGAACGTACATAGTCCGTCTTCCAAATCCTTCTGGTCGTGTCAACTTGCTATCAATATCTGGACACTCCATCTGAAGATCACTGAAATGCACTTCTGGTAGAATTTTACCATTTTCTTCTCTACCAAGTGAGTTTGATTTGGTAAGTTTGGTTACAGGAGAAATGCTTGCATTTGATTTGTTCATATTACACTCTCTGTTCCAATATGTATCATCTTTGCTCATAGCTGCCTCTGTTGTTGGTGGATTGTTGAACTGCTTAATGTTTTGGCATTTTAGTACATCGTTCTTCAAATTACCAGATGTTTTAATTCCTACATCATTATGTGAATTAGTTGCTGTCACTGTGCCACATGGTAAGTGGGCGCTGCCAGCTTGCGCCGAGGTTGCTGGGAAGGATGGACCTTCCAGCTTCCAAGCTATTTCATCATCCCATTGACTAGAACAGTGCGAGTTTCTGTCATACAAAGCTGATGGAGTTGTTGCTATTTTCGTGTTGTCATTGGAAACCTGATTCCTGAGATTACATCTTTCTCTGAATGTAAGAATATGATCTGGTGTGACCATCTTGGGTCTTGCACCGCCAAATGAAGACACTACTTTCTTCTCCTTGGGAGCGTTTGCTTTTACCCAGTTGGAAGACCAATTGTCATCATACAGATAGGAATTATTGCTGAAATAAAGCAAAACTAGAAAATGTTAATGAAATACATTAAACTGATTAATAAATTATATCCTATGTAATACTAAGAACATACAACCCATTTGCTGTCCATAAATAAATATTTATTCAAATAGTAGGTTAGTAACATTAAATTTACCACATGTATCTTTGTTCATGCACTTTGGTAGCATTAAACAAAATCTATCATGCTATTTACCATGATTTGGTTGGCTGCATTGTTTGAGAAGATTGAACGGGTTTCGTACTGATATCGTCGTCATCATCAATGGACTCCCACCATCTGAAGATCAACAAATATGTAAGACAAATCGGTATCTTGAAACAAGAAAAACTTCAGTTGTCAATAAGTCCCATTTATGAGGTCATGAATAAACAACGTAAAACTCACGATATAATATTTTTTAAATGTATAAATTGTTATTTTGGAAAGGTTATTGGTTAATGGCTAACATTTGTACAATTTATCATTACGTAAAACTTGATAAATTCAATTACGACATAATAAGCTAAAATAAGCAAACAGGTCGACCGAGGATGATCGATTTTTCTACCTCTCAAACCTCAGGTGGATGGACGGATGGACGGACGGACGGACGGACGGACTGACACTCTTGTGCTGTGCCATGTCCCACTCCGTTCAAGATTGTAGTATTCACAAACCTTCTCGTTGTCTCTTCCCTCTCGGCCGACAAGCGACTCAATTCCAGGGCTTTTCTAATCATTGTTTCTTCTTCATCCTCTGTGTGAGGAATCATTTCTTTCACGGCCGCTCTCTGGTAATGTCTTCGCACCCACGGATTGCTCAACTCTTCTTTCTTACCACTCTCACTCCGATGAACATCTGAAGTGTAAGAGTTTTGTAGTTTTATTCCCAGTAATTAGATAATCTTTGACATACCGATGTGAAATTATTCTTCTTTCGACAACAGTTCTGAATTCTTATATTTTATGAAAATATTCAAAATACGTAAAAGGTTATGTGGAATATAATGGTTATCTTCTCACCTCGTTTAATTGGGTTTTCAATTTTTGGTTTCAGTGTAAAGTTTTGTCGAGTAGGGTTCTGCTGTGGTGCACTAGTATGTCTTGACCTGTTCTTATTTTCCACGTGACTCTGCACATTTTCTCTGAAACACAACACAAAGTTATCAACGTTACAACTGGAAAATGCATAAATAAACATGTTTCATCAAGCGAATGTTCAGTCAGTTACATTTTGAAACGGTTACTTATTTTTGTCTTTTTAGTCGGGGTAGGTTTCATAATTTCCATGGCACTTGAATCAGTTTTTTTAACACTGATCATAGAAAAACAGTTGAATATGCACAACAATATCAAGCCAAGCTTAATATGACCAATGTTAATCGATGTCAAGATAAAAAACGGTATTTTCTTCTCATCTGTTATTAGCCTTGATTATGTGACTCATGATTTCACACCTGTAATGTTGTTTCAATGAAGTGAAAACGTGCTGTTAACTGACCAACAACATAATCTGTTAATTAATACCACTTTCCTAAATAAAAACGGAACTTTACAGCTTGATCAGTTTGGCTGCGTTGCCTACTGATTAGTAAGATAGAAATTGCCTTCAGTAAAATGTTGCTTAGTTTCCCATGTACACACTAAATTAGACTGAAATTCACAATTTCGGACAAAATATTTGGTTAGTTTTAAAAGTTAATTTGCTATATACATATTTTGTTCTATACATTAAACTTTATGAATAATATATAGGTAAAATATAAAAAAAACAGAACTTCACAATCAGTTTGTGCTATCCTGTATTTTGTTCTAAGCATGTGCGTTCTAAAAGTATTTTACTGTAATGTGTACATACTTTTGCTCTTCTGCAATAGCAATGGCTTCATCATTGTTTCTCGAGAATTCCATTTCTCTCTGCCTCCTAAGATATTCATCCCTAACTGTTGCATAATCCATATCTTCAATCTGTAAACAGAAATTCTAGGCTACATTTCTTTAATGCCAATTTCTTCGTATTTTGTGATTTATCACCATAAAAACAATCGATGTCAAAGTGTCATGGTACGACGAAATTGTGATTGAAAAAATTGCGAGATAATGTTATCTTGTTGACACAGCTATTCATATAGTATTCTCTATTTGTATAATTTCAATTCCGTGACATGCGTGTGTGTTCCTGCACCAAATCGATGAGTCGAGTCAAACTTGAAATTTGCTTGTGTCCTGCAATATCTGTACAACACATTGATCAGCTATTTATTTTCGTTTTTTATTTGTGTTTTAACTTTGTGCATAAATAAGCAAATATATAATTGAATTCACTTCCTAAAATATATTAAGATTCATCTAATACACAATTTGAAATATAACGTGTACAAAGATTTATTACAATTACTGAATCCACTGTTTGCCAGATGAACATTGGATGTCAAACACATGGTATTTTAGGACATGGTCTTAGAAAAAACCTGCTGCTGCCACATAGGTTACTTTTACAGATTAACAGCAACAAATCTTTTATATGCACTTTCCAGGCAGCATAGCACATTTACAGCCTTTGATCTACTAGTCGTTGACTACTGGTTGGAGTAGGAAAAAAGCAAGGATTCCAATGCCCCCAGAGGAAAACACTGACAACTTTCATCAGAATGACTCTGTGAAACATCAGAAGAAGCACTCACCGGATTAGAACAGCCTTCTGTCAGTCTGTGGTTGGACTGGGTGAAAGATAGACTATGAATGAAGCACTCACCCGACTAGAACAGCCTTCTGTCAGTCTGTGGTTGGACTGGGTGAAAGATAGACTATGAATGAAGCACTCACCCGACTAGAAC
>JAULBR010109883.1:0-10376 GCA_032355825.1 Melanodrymia aurantiaca | reverse complement strand
CCCCCCCCCCCCCCCCCCCCCCCCCCCGCCGGTGGGGAACGCCCGCACTCACACCTTGGCTACGGGCCCGAATAGTTGTTTTGCGAGCATTAAAGTACTGCGAAAACTATGATGAACTAATCGCAATACTTTCTCTACACAGTAGTATGCTAATTATAAAACATCATGATTGTGTTTTTATTAATACAGCTCTAGAAGTTGGAAGTCACAAAACTTTCTATACGCAGTTTTGGCCATTGTTGACCACTCGCAATACTTTCATGATGCAATACACATTAGATTTACAGTATTTCGTTCTAAAAATAGGCAAATCTTTCGGAGAATTACCAGTTTGACTTAACGACCATCGCATTTGCCAAAACGTATGTTACATGGATGAGGTCTTAAATATATTCCATTATATTTTCTAGAATTATTTTATCCATACCTCTCTTGGGCACGCACAAATAAGACTGTCCTCCTTCACTTAAAACCTAAAATAGAAAGTTTTACAATGTTAACTTATACATACACATTTAATATAAAACAAGGGGACTACTTTAAACAATATCAATTACCAATTAAAATAAAAGACTAATATCGTACTAACAGTATCTGAATTATATTTACTCAAGTACCTCATGCATTAATTTTATTGAAGTCAGTATCACATAAAACAGCAGTTTCAGTCTTAAATAAAAGTATTAACAAATTATCTCCCTCTTATCAACAATTAAAATGAATTGCCTCACCTCTTTATTTCGTGTTGGTGTCAATACAAACTAAAAAAGGTTGCACATTACTAAACAGCAAGTGATCTTTTATATGCACTCCACAGTATATACCACAGTCTTTGTTATCCAGTAGTGGCATACCCACCGGTGTAAGATTCGCGGAGCACTCGCTATGGTTAGTGCCGGTACGACAATTAAAAATCCCATACCATGAACAGAAACCAAGCCAAGTACCTACCAGTCTTAAAGCCCAGTGGTGAATAATATTGAAACGTTTTAGCAAACCTGGAATGTGGTGGCTGGAATCTCCACAAGAATGTCTTCAAGATAGCAACATCCATACTCCGTGACGTCCCACACACGACCAAACACGCCCTCTGTAATGACAGAATTTACACGTTACATACCACAGGTACGCAGATTGCATGCATTATCAAATATATTTTGGTCATTGCCTGGGAAGTGCAGTCAGATTTCAAAATCACAAATTTAACATGAAACATTTTTGGGCTATAAAAGTTGTTTTCTAACATCGATTATAAATCAGCAGTTATTGGACGTCAAGACACATGGTTATATCGACACATGGTCTCAGAGGAAACCTGCTGTCACCGCTTCTCTTACTGAAAAACAGCAAGGGGTCTTTTATGTGCTCTATTCCATAGACAGGATAGCACAAACCACGAAATTTGATAAACCAGTCATGTATCACTGGCTGGAATGGAAAATAGCGCATAAAATGTTTTGCGCTGTGGAAGATCTATCCTATCCCGCCACAGGCAGATATTCTACCTCTAGACTACGTCCCGCCTCCGTTATGCATGTATTATCATCATAGACTTCAAAATCACAAATTTAACTTGATACATTTGAACAGTGCATCCAATTTTATGAAACAAAATGTTTTCACCTATATGCGAGTTTTCATTTTAATAAAATATTGTTGAGAGTTAGGCTATAAAAGTTGTTTTCAAACTTGCGTACCAAAAGCGTCTGTAAACTTGTCCATGGCTAGCTGTTTGCCCGGCTGTCCCTTGAGGACCCGTAGCACGTCGGCCGTGAACCTCCTGACCTGCGCCCGGTGACTGAGGGTCAGCACCTTGCGGTCGCCGGTCCCCAGAACCTGAATAACACAGTCATCATTCATACACCATCATCATTCATACAAGTGTGGAAAGCATTATGATACCATTACAATATTGAAATATTTAAAATGCCCAATTTAGGACAAAGATGCAGTTTGTTTAACGATGCCACTGGAAACACATCGATTATAAATCAGCGATTATTGGACGTCAGTAAAGTAAAGTTTGTTTTATTTAACGACACCACTAGAAACACATCGATTATAAATCAGCGGTTATTGGACGTCTGATGCATGGTTATATTGACACATGGTCTCACAGGAAACCTGCTGTCGCCGCTTCATGAGCTACTCTTACTGACAACAGCAAGGGGTCTTTTATGAGCACTATCCCATAGTCAGAATAGTGCACCCCACGGAATTTGATAAACCAGTCGTGGATGACTGGCTGGAACGGAAAATGGCCCATAAATTACTTTGCGCTGTGGACGATCGATCCCTCGACCCATCCCGCCACAGGCAGACATTTTAACTCTAAACTACATCCCGCCCCTACTTGTTACTGGAGATTATAAACGTTGTGTGAGTGACGTACCTGCAAGATGTTCGGAATGGCTTCAAACAGCTCGATGAGTTTGGTGTAGCCGTAGTCTGCCACGCGACACTGGCGGCCGAAGTGATGGTGATAGGCCGGGATGAACTTGGACACGGGCATACGACACTGCGAGTGATGCTTTAGCAGGTCGGTTATTTCGCGACTTATTTGATTCAGCTGCTGCGACAGAATAGGACTGCTACACTGATGACTTGCATCTGTAATAAGGAATGAATGAATGAATGAATGGATGATGATTAACGACATGCCAGCACGAAAAGAAAAAAAAGATATCGGCTATTGGGTTTAAATATAAGGTGTAAACGAACAAAAATCAGTGTATAGAGCCGATATATAAATCATACACGGTAAAGTCTAAAAGCAAGAGTGTACATGGCTATGTTGTAAATCTGTCTTATTATATATTGTATAAAAATGATTAATCATTACTAAACCACGATCTTACTATTATAATTACATTCTCGTAACCGTGGGAATTAAATGGGTTGTACTAAACATGTGTCTGCATTCAGTAACAGGCCACCATAACATTAGTCATCAGTTAGACTGGCTCCTCACATGGTCATTTAGTATAACGTGAAGCGCCAAAAAGAAGTATTTAGTACGTTTGGTTTATATTGTATTGCAATGAAATGCATGCACTACAATGTATACATCCTCTGGTACTATTATATAGAATATCTATTTTGTTTCGCTATTGTATACATGTATATACATATATTCTCCTGTAAACCATCTTGTACTGTATAACATAATTACGTAGTTTTTATTCTAAACATTGTGGAACGGCGCGAGTGCAAATAAAGTTCAACTAATACATACATACATGTGCTTTTCTAATGTTGGAAATTGAGTTATGACTATTGGTTACTACTAAAAACATTCACGTAACCTACTAATGAGTTAAACGGTATAATCCTTATTTGGACGCCTGTCAACAGTATTGCCTCGAAGCTAGAGTATTCTATAAATATCCCGTGAGTAAACCAAATGGATGACAAACCTATGTCTTGACGCAATGCGTTTTTCATCCACTGTATCTTCTTGACGCCAAATCTCGACACAATAACCTGTGTTCCTGGCACACAGCTGATGAGATGCTCCAGAGGCACACCACCTTCCTTCACTCCAACCAGAGAGTCGAACTCGGCAGCATAACAGGCTGGAAAACTAAACAAAATATCAAAGTTAAACTCTACAATATAACAAGCTGGAAAACTGAACAAAATACCAGAGTAGCAGATGACAGATGTGCTTGAACCGTAATTGGATATAAGCACGTAAATAAGTTATAACTGTCCAGAACGATGACATGAAAAATAATGGCTTCCATAACTACATATACCAGGCTGCAAAATGACCCAAGTTCACAGCAAAAAGCAATGCAAAATCTTGCAATCGCGATGCAATATTTTTACTCATATTATAAAAGTGCTAATTAAAATTTCAGTAGTTGCTTTCCCATTCTCCATCCAGTAGAAAAAACTGCTCATCACAATTTTGAAAACAAATTGCACCCTGTATAACTAGAGTTTTGAATGTGGAATGTAATGAATGCTTGGCCAGTTTTGAATGTGGAATGTAATGAATGCTTGGCCAGTTTTGAATGTGGAATGTAAAGAATGCTTGGCCAGTTTTGAAGGTGGAATGTAAAGAATGCTTGGCCCGTCTGTACCTCATTAGTGGCATCTGGCCGTTGTGTGCGAGCAGCAGAGAGTGAACTTGAGTGGAGAAAGTCTTCATCATGATCCTCACGTAGGGCAGCATACACGAGTTCATCGCTTCAGCGTAGAACACAGTGCCTTCCACGCAATGAGTCGAGCAAACCGGCTGCTCCAGTACCTCGCATGCCTGAAATAATGTCAGTAATATAGATCAATATATAGTGGTGGCTTCAACCAAACGGTCGCCTAGGCTTCAGCAGATCGCCAAAATCTCCTAGACAGATGACTGACAAGGGTCTAGATGAACATTTTCTGGCTGGATGACCCTCAGACTATACCTAGAGATATATCCAAAACCAACATCCATAGCCAAGCCAGTAGCCAGGATTGTGAGGGGGTGTTTTTCAGGCTTATGGAGCCAGCGATGTTACTTACAGCCCGTGCCTAGGCATCTAACCATATCTAGGCGACTGTTTGGTTGAGGCCACTGCTGTATAGTGTTTAACAACACCATTGGAACAATTTGATTATTAATCAACAGTTATTGGATGTCAAAATTACAATAATACTAATCATGAAAATGATCACCCCAGTGAGCACACTAACCGCGGAAAATAAATACCATAATTTGTCATGAAGTAAAGTAAAGTTTGTTTTATTCAACGACGCCATTAGAATCACATCGATTATAAATCGGCAGTTATTGGATGTCAGACGCATGTTTATATTGACATAATAATGATATGGTCTCAGAGGAAACTCGCTGTCACCGCTTCATGGGCTACTCTTATTGAAAAAAAAACCGAGGGTCTTTTATGTGCATTGTCTCAGACAGGATAGCACACACAACGGAATTTGATAAACCAGTCGTGTATCACTGGCTGGAATGGAAAATATCCCATAAAATGTTTTCCCTGTAGGGTATCGATCCCTCGACCCATCCCGCCACAGGCAGACACTCTGCCTCTAAACTACTTCCCATCCCAAACGTGTATTTAATATACCAACCTCCTGCACAGAACCTTGCCATGTTGTAGCAAGTTCATGATCAAACATTTCCTGAGGGGTAGGTGATCTGTACAAGCCTGGTGATAGGTACACCATACGTCCTGAACCCCCTTGATCCTTGATGTCCAGAATGTCCCTCATTTTGTATAGTTCAGACACGCTTATCGTTTTGTGGTACCTAAAAATATCAAAAATGTAAAATTTTTCTTAAAAGCTATCTAAAAATCCCAACGTTTCGTTTAAAACAAATTTAAACTTCCTCCGTGGAATATAATAAAGTAAATAACTGGAATAGAGTAAAAATAAATTTATTTAAGAAAATCTCAAGAACATAGTAAAAAAAGTTTTAATAATTCTAATTTCTACCCAACATATAAAAAAGCCAGTAATCATTTATAGTTCAATTGATTTGAAAATGATTTGACTAAATTGCTTAGCTAACGACAAAACGTTTATATATCAATGTCAAATAAATCTAGAAATGATAATGGGAGATACAATTGAATGAATAATAAACTTTACAGAGATACAGAAGACATCTGATAAACATACAAATATTTAGAACACCCGATATTATTGTAAATTATATACTTTTATGACTATCAATAATACAAAATTAAGTTTAAATAATTCAACATAATGTGAGAATCCACTTACCTTTTATCAAAAAGTTCAATAAATTTGAACAATGGAAGAACATTTCCTTTAGTTTCGGACAACAAAGCAATGGCTTCAGCCCTGAAACAAAATAAAATAATTAAAAAATTAGTTTCCCACCATTTTGAAAGCACCGTAAATTAAAATAACACTACCAGCTTTCTAACACCGTGTAGAGATTTAATCGATGCAGCATTCTTAGCTACTTCCAATTGTAGTGGTTTTGCAATAATGATAAAAAATAAAGTTTGTTTAACGATGCCACTGGAACACATCGATTATAAATCAGCGGTTATTGGACATCAGAAGCATAGTTATATTGACACATGGTCAGAGGAAACCCACTGCTGCCACATAGGCTACTCTTCTTGGAATAACAGCAAGGGATCTTTTATGTGCACTATCCCACAGGATAGCACACATGGAATTTGATAAACCAGTCGTGTATCACTAGCTAGAACGGAAAATAGCCCCTAAAAATATTTTGCACTGTGGAGGTGCGATACCTCCATCCATCCCACCACACGCAGACTACATCCCGCCCCTTTTGCAATAATGAAGTACTTGCTCAATATTATTGATAAACTTTGCCTCAGACAGGTTAAGATGGTAAAACTATATTCTTGATAGATCCAACAATATTTTTGCATTGGTACACCAGTCTTAAAACATAACTTGCAGTCTCAGTATTTTTTTAAAGCGCTTACATTTTCAAAATTCAGGTGGGTTTTTTTAATAATCCTTGAGTAAAAATTTATAGATTGTGCATTATACATTGTACAGGGACAATTTAGGGTCCTTTGTGAACTCGCCCTTAAAACATAGGGCTTTTTAGGGCTAGATCATCAAAATAGGGACTTTTTAGGGCAACCCTTAACACTCGGGGCCTTTTCAAGCGTGTGATAACCATGGATCAAGATGGAAGTAAAATAGAAAAGCACCTGATGCTGGCTGCAGCAGTCAAACTGTCGTCATTTTTCAGCGTCACCTGAATCCTCTTGTATCCAATCTTCTTGCGGTGGAACTGGGAGATGCCGAAGCGAGCCTCTTCCACACTGGGCACTTTAATCATGCCAATACTCGTGTTGTCTAGCTGCGTCTTAATGTGAACGTTCAGAACCTGCACATTAAATTACAAAATATCTAAACAATGACTTAAAGAGCAATCTTGATGAAGTGATCTAGGCAAAATGGATGATCAAATGATAATGCAGTCTTTAGAAATAGATACTGAAGACCACAATCCTTTAGTAACGCAAAGAAAAGCTAACTTTAAAAAAATCCTTTTGAAACGGTCAAGGAAAAATAGGCTAGCCGAGAAAGAAAGAAAAAGACCAAGGAGGAGATACGAGTGATGGAAATGACCGGTAGGGGGATGAAGGCCGCCAAAATCCTTTACAAATGTTCTAACACGCCTAAAGTGATGATACAGATAGTTTGTTTAATGATACCACTGCAATAAATTGATTATCAGCGGTTATTGGATGTCAAACTCTGTTTTATCGACATATGGTCATAGACGAAAGACTGATGCTGCCACATTGGCCATTCTTCATAGAAGAACAGCAAGTGATCTTTTATGTGCACTTCCCCACAGACAGGATAACACCAACCATGGCCTTTGATAAACCATTTGTGGATCACTGGTTGGAATGGGAAATGACAATCGGTCTCCCGAGGAGGATCAATCATTCAACCCATATAGTGTCAAGCGGTTATAAACCATTTGTGGATCACTAGTTGGAATGGGAAACGACTCAATGGGTATTCTGAGGAGGATCGATCCTTCAACCCAGGTGGTCACCCTTACGCTGCAACCCACTCTCTAAAGCGATGCAGTTGATAACTTACATGACACAGCTACAGTGTCTAGCTATGGTTTTTGATTTGAAGTAGATTCGTACAGCTTACACTACATTAATTTAATAGACCTACCTAATCAACTAATGTTGCCAACTATTGTCATGTTCATGCGATTTATATATTATATGTATGTATTAGTATGTTACATCTATGTTATGATTGTTATGTATATAATTGTGTACATGCTCTGACCATGTATGGAATGAATGAATGAATGTTTTACGACACCCCAGCACGAAAAAATACATCGGCGCCCATGTATGGCCATACTATGGGTGCTTAGCAAAATAAAATTCTTCTTTTATGGCTTACCTTAACATGTGGATGAAACGTCGTAAAGAGAATCTTCCTCCACTCTCTGGGGCTGATGTTGTAGTCGAGGTTTGAAACGACGAGCTCGACCGACCGTGCGAGTGGCAAAGAACCGTCGGAAAACCCGCCCGCATCGGAGAAAGTCGGCGACGGAGTCAGACTCTTCGAGATGGGCTGGAACGATGTGTTCAGCCAATGACTGGCCGGCTGGCACAAGGCATCGATGTGCTGGAAACTGCGGTTGTGGTGACTATTCTTCAGCTCCGTGTAAGCACTGTGCTTGCTGTTGTAGTAGAACGCATCCGAATGGTTGTAGTCATGGTTGCGATAATCTCGACCGGAGGAACAGTTGTCGTGGTTATTATTATTATTATTATTGAAGTTACTCAGCTCGGTGATGGGGCTGTTCGAAACACTCCTGTAGTTTGGAGAATCCCGAAGTCTTGATTCGTACAGATATGGCGAGGGCGTGTTGCGATGATACGGTGACGGGGAGATGCGATAGCCGAACGGTTCACTGTTTGGTCGTGAATCGCTACAAGACGATCCACTGTTAACCCGCTGTCTAGTGCGTGCGTTATGATCATCTGTAAAACACGCACTTCGAGGCCGGTTGTACCCAGCATTACACGTCGACGAATCACTCGAGTTGCTCAGTTGTCTTTCCTGGTACATCTGCTGCTGCAGCATCAACATTTCTCTAGTTGGTTTCCTCGACGACGACGCTGATGAAACACTTCTAGAAACCGGCTCTTTGGTCGTGAAACTTTTTGATACACAAGACTCGTTTTGCAATTCGTCATAAAATACTTTGTTTTCTGAAACTTGTGTACACGCATTTGGAAATTCTAGTTTTTTGCTTCGATTTCCGGGCATTGATTTCTTGGTATTGCTGTTTGGCGTGGCACATTTCCGTGGAGAATCGGACAGTGACTTTGTCTTCATAGGAGACTGGGAACGTTGACTGCCATTGTGGCTTGGTGCAGTTAAACGTAAAGCTGGTGAAGTTGATGTGCCTCGAACAACCCACTTGCTCGGGGTTTGAGGTTTCTTAAACACGCTTTCCGAGTCGGACATGTGACATCCATCAAATACGGGAGTACTGCTGCTGCTGCCACGATGATGCCGATTACCAACATCACTAGTTTTCTGCGACAAACTCTTATGCACTTTTTCTTTTGATTCATTAAAATGGCCAGATTTGTTTAAAAAAGATTTTCTGCCATTATCTGCAAGATAAAAATTAACCATCACATATGTTTAATTACTAAGGATTCAAACAATTAGGAGCCTACAAATGTATTATGCAGTTTGTTAGAAATAGTGAATACACTAAATTACTTTATGATTAGCAGCCTTTTTTTCACTGGATGGAGAATAGAAAAGCAACTACTGGAATTTGATTAGCACTTATATAAAATGGGTAATAATATTATATCGCAGTCGCAAGATTTTGCATCGCTTTTTGAGATGCGAACCCGGTCATTTTGCAGCCTGTTTGCTGAACGCATCAAACTCAAATAAATGTTGTATATTGAAAGGTTCAGGATTTTTTCTAGATGTTCTGTTTGGTACCAGTCTCTTTACAGAAACAAATGTCACTAAAAATAGCCCATTGTGGGTTAAAATTTTCAAACGTTTTGTAAGTATGTCTATTCTGATTCAAGTTAACAAAGTTAGTAAATAATTATCATGGAATCGACAAAACATTATGGCAGTAGTGCCAAGCAATAATATACCATACATGTATCTATAAAATCATTGTATTATATGTATATTGTTTTGCATCTAAATATAAATTAAAGTTATTTTTATACGTTCCACTCTGGAAGAGTATAATTATCCACACAGACTTTGTTCGATGGCTTATAAATGCCAACAGCAACATGTGCCCCGGCAGTTTCGTTTATCAAAAAACCACACAAACCGATTTAAATTAAAACAAAGTGTTGTGTTAATAATTAGTAACTGGTCGAGCTCGAGTAACACTTAATTCTAGCCATAAAGACGTTTTACGGACGATAAGAATGTTGAGTACTGCAAGACTTCACTCGTGCACAATCATAATACTTCTATGTAACATGTCATAGGATAGGTGAATATTAAAGAGAATCACTCACGATTTTCGCGGGAAAATTGAGATCACGTGACAAAAGCCATAGAGCCAGCCACAAGTAAATTAAATTGCATATAATATAATCATTATAAACAGAAGTGAAAACACTGTCCTTGTTTATCTACATAATTGCATACATTATAGGACTACAAACGCAAATGTCAATATGTCATATTACGTAAAATTGCTCTGTTTACAATATATGAATTGATTGCCAAAAATAGCCCTTTGGATAGTTGAAAAACACTGTTTCTTCTTCTTCTGCATTCAGTTTCTTAATGCTCTTTGAATTCAGATCGTGAGTTTTGCCGCCTCCATGAACTCCACAGTCAGCAGCAGGTCG
>JAULBR010109872.1:0-10376 GCA_032355825.1 Melanodrymia aurantiaca | reverse complement strand
GGATCTTTCATATGCACTTTCCCACAGACAGGTTAGCACATACCACGGCCTTTGTTAGACCAGTTGTGGACACTGATCGGTATAAGTGGTATTACACCTACCCATTGAGCCTTGCGAAGCACTCACTCTGGGTTTGGAGTCGATACAGAGATCAAGAACCCAGTACCTACCAGCCTGAAGTCCGTAGCGTTAACCAGTGCACCAAGGAGAGCTGTGTATGCAGAATTTAGTATTAGTAGGGTAGAGGGAACCCGCTATCCCTATTTGAGTAGCAAGTGATCTTTGTCATGCAGTATCCCACATACAGTTAAGCCAGTTGTGGACACTGGTTGGTGTAAGTAGAAGTACACCTACCCATTGAGCCTTGCCTAGCACTCACTCTGTGTTGGAGTCAGTACTGGGATTAAAAATCCCATATGCCACGAATTAGATTCGAACTCAGTACCTACCAGTCTTAAATCCGACGCGTTAATCACTACCTCTACTATTAGTATGTTCCTGTTTCAGTTACTGATCATTACACTAAATATTATTCTTTTGTTGTGTAACGAGATTACGTTTCGTGTACTTGCACAACACAAAACGAGACAATAATTAATAAGTCAATTGTTGCAAGATTACTTAAACAAGTAATTCAATGATTTACCATGATACTTAGAGAATTATCTGTTATTATTAAGACAACATTACAGAACATAAAACACATCATCACTTTATAAATAATGAGATCCGTGGGGTACCAGATTAACTTTTATACATGTTTTATTGACTGATTCCATATTAGTTTACGTTGTTTATGACTATGAACAAAGTCAGCGCCCGTGAAGCGTTATAGCACTCACTCTATCTTTAACAATCTAGACAAAACGTTTGGATAAGTATTGTTCCGTGAACAAAAGCAGGGATAATATTGAACATATCATGCATGTAGTTCAAAGTGTCTTTGGACAAGTATTTGCCTGTTGAACAAACTACTATTGACCAACTACGCTAAAGCAAGGTGTCTAACGGTGGATGGGAAACAAATGTTGTGTAGTGCATTTCAACAATAAATTGTTCTATAGAAGACTTAGAGTGACCTCGGATCGCCTGCAATTAGTCCTACTATACTAGTCCTACTAGGCCGCTTTCACCAGACAACATACAAGTCAGGTTATAGAACAATTACAGGCATATTTACAGAGAGGTATATTTCATTAGTCTCGCCTCATTACAACCTGTCATCTCGACTGATGTAATATCTATTCGACTCCGCCTTACGCAGAGATACGCATTGGCTATGATAATGATTTTGTAGTTTAGACTATAGTTGACGACCTGTTAATCCGATATTCTTTTAACAGACAACTTATGGAATGATGCCTACATAGTAATTTGAGGTTTTATCAGTGGGCAAACTATTAATGTATGACATGGCGGTGTGGTGGTGGTGGTGGTTGTGGTGGTGGATAGATTAATGGTATTATACCATGTAAACATTATTACCTAAGCACCCACAGGTAATTCCTCTCCCCATAGTCAAACCGCCCTTATACTAGTCAGCAATATTCTCATACCCGATGTTAAAAAAAAAACTTCATCAGTGCAGCCATTGTCAAAGGAGGACTTAGGTAATAACTGTTGACCGCTACGTACGTTTAGCAACTATTATAATATTATATATATATATTATAACGGTAAAATACCAATCTGTATGCTGCTGCTGCAGCAGCAGAGCGCAGCCATTTTGTCACACATGCTCTCACGCACGAGGTTAGTCACGTGATAAGTTTAGAAAATTTGTGATATCACGAGAGGTACCTGAATATTGCTATTACTTTGAACAGCCATGTACTTGTCTACTACTGAACAACGGTTGTGCAGCTGGATTTTCATTATTTTGGCAACAATATACGGTTTAAAAAATCTACACGAAATCCCATTTAAAAACAAACAATTATTAGCTACATGCATGTTGCATTATGTGTAGCTAGACGACATCGCCCGTGTATGTACTTGTAGTGATGCGAAATCTCGAGGAAATGCCGCACTTTAAACAAATTATATTAATAAATAAAATTAGTAAATAGATGTTTTGCAGCAATTCAGTGCATGTAAATTCTTAACAAAAGAGTTTTTAGTGTGCATTATTCAATTTACTTCGCAGAGCAATTTACCAAGGATTGGCAAAATCGACCACGGAATTAATTTATCTGCCCAGGATTCCTTGTAATATACTTGTTCCATTAATATCAACATATTACGTTAACAGTATGCTATGTTAATAACAACAGGTGCGTATCATTTAGTTCAATAACAGGTGTGCTAATTATTGCATTTTCTTATTTAATATTCTGCTTTACCAAATAGTTAGGCCTATATTCTGCGTGGTTGAATCAAGACGAGGTTGAATGACAGTACAATGTACAAATGTATATCTATGTAGATAGGCTCTAAATATGGTTGACTATAATTATATCGGCGAATGCGTCGTAATTGTGCAATATATGCGTCTATTAATAGACATAAATGATTGATTTTTGCTTATCATTTGAAAACATGTAGTTTTGGTTATTTTGTATTAGATTATTAGTAGTTACGATTCTTGTCGTCGACTACATACTATTTAGTTTAATACTGAATTTTGTTTAATTCCTATGCATCAAATATTTAGTTTAAATATTAATACATAAATGTGTGTATGAACTGTATTGTACTGTATATAATTTTATCGCGTGAACAAAACACTTGTAAAATAGTTATTTCGATGTTTTGTTATCTACTTGTTGAATAAATACAACGTTAATAAATAAAATAAGGCGAAAATGCAATAAATACATAAATGAATAATTTAGCACACCTTTTATTCAACTAATGACTATGTAATTTTATATAATTATTAACGAATAATATTAATAATTTGCAATACAGCAATGCGTCCAGTAAACCATTATGTTTTTTCTTTAATGTCAATAAATGAGGCAATGTCACGGTCTGACTCGCGCTTAAATACTGGTACATTTTCGCTGTGGCTTCTTTGGCCGATCTAGTAGCCTACACATTGAAAAACCCGAAATCATCTAACCCATCGTGATGTCACTTCCGTCGTGGTATAGGGCAACTCCGTTAGCGACAAAAAGTATCCTGCCAGTAATCAGAATAACACGTTTCTATTAATTATGGGAACATCTAATGTTCATTAATTAAACTACATTCGGTTATTGATACTATAGGTGCGGATCTTTCCAATACACAAACCTTATTCTACGTGTTAGTCCCATTTTAAGAGATTTGGCTTTACTGGGGTCTACTGATTTTACTCACAAATCATGTTATGTTATGCAACATAGTTTTAATATTTCCACTTCACTGTGTACATACAGCAAGGTATAATACATATTATGCAGGTATCACTAGATTGATTAGCATGTATTATTGGTAATTCAACACATTTGTTCAAGGCCAGTGATCTCCACTTGAGACGACTTGTGTAAATCCAGATGATGGTATTGTCTACATCACTGGAAATCTGATTGAATTGTCAATGTTAAAACTAGTGATACATACAAAAGTGAAAGTGGAAAAGCTAACTGCAAAACAAATAGTTTTCAGATTATCTATTAACACTGTTTTGTGTGTGAGATTAATGATGTCGATATGTTATTTTACAAATATTACATTACGTCTGTTCGTTCTCAGATTAAATTAATACATAATAATTGCCTTTACTGTGATATTCCGATAAGAAAATAATGTTTCCTTTAAAACGAGACTATGCAAGTAATATACATGACTTGTATATATAATTCGCAAACATAATGATGTGTAAAAACAGGTGCATAGAAATGAGTATGTCTGGTAGGCCTATTAAGTAGCAATGACTAATTCTTGGAGATCCCAATTTGTATTATACAGTTTGGTTGATACCGATATTACTTAAACATACGTTGGAGTTGTCTCACAAAGCGACCATTGATTACGTTATAAATGTTTAAAATATTTATTTTTCTAACCAAACCGTGGCTAGGTAACTTTTCCCCAGGGTCCTACACTACTGCTAAATGTTTTGTTTGTATGTATAATACGTACACGTATGCAATGACGTAAATATGTACCACTCTTGTATAAAGACTATATTGTTATGCTTCAGATCTTTGTAGCCCTGTGTTGGACTTGAGTTGTGAACAAAAAAAACGACCAGGCAGTCTAGCGTACACAATCAGCATAGCGTGTATTAGATTAAGATAATCTCAACACAAGAGGGTTTGTAGTTTAAACCGCTACGTCCTATAGCCTGTACACAACCTGTCGACACTTGCCATATTTAGCCGCTATATTGAATTCAGCTCATAAATCATAGTTGCAAGTTTGTTGAAGTTTGGCAATTGATTTAGAATCATAGCAACAACCATGTCGGACGACGAGGTAAGAATGCATTTTAATTCAATGTTTTACTTAAATGTATTGGGCTTTCCAAAAAATATGAGTACTTTGAAATTTTCAAATGCAAATTCATTGCTATAGCAAATATATTGGTGAAATCAGATGGGATCGACAGTATAATTCTATTTTTGTGCTCAAATCACACATCTGCAAGTTAAATTGTAACGACAGGTGGATTTGCGTTTTCATGCACCATCAACACTATAGTTTGAAACATGCACCAAGAACACCAGAACAACACTAGGAGTGACATTGATACATTATTCGAGTTTTAATGCACCTCCAACACCAGCATGTCAATAGGTTTGGTTTGCATATGGATTTGAGTTTTAATTCGCAGATTGTGTTACAAAGTGCATAAAAATGAATAACTTCGACATAATATGGATTAGAGATTTAATACACCGAGACCACAATAACACGTTAAAACAGGAGGTACGGAGAATGACAACTATTATAATACGGTAAAAAAAAAAGGTTCAGCATTGGGGTGGGTGGGATGGGATGGCTTCCCCACCCCTGAATAAGTTTGGTATATGAATTTGAGTTTTAATGCACTGACTACATGGAGCACCTTGAGGGGAGAGCTAACTTTACCGGCCTCACGACCCGTGCGACCTAACTGCATGGTTAATGACGTCCCGAAGGCAACCGGCAGCTATACAATATGAATGTATTATATGCATGTACGTACACTGAAACAGACATAAAAACCACAAACACCGGCTTCAAAACTAGACCATTGACCAGGCGATAGTTTACACGTATAGTACTAACCTCGAATTAAACATACATGTACAATGACGCTATTTGTGAAGTAAGAAATAATAATAAAAAAAACATTCAGAAAACCAACAATGAATATTGCAAAGACGACTTTATGAATATTATAACTTTGTAGTAGGATAGTTATCTCATTGAGGGGCTTTACGGTGATTGACCCAAGTACAATACTATTAAACGTCTCCGTTGTGAGCATAATTAAATATTCACTGACGTCAAATGTAATTCATATATTGAGCACAGAACAGAATTGATTGAAATTGGTTCTGGATGATTAAGTGTATATTATGTTTGTGTGGGAGGGTGGCATGTCTCGACATATATACATGTATATATAATTATATATATGATTGTGTGAGGGCGGATGTGGTGAGGGGTTGTGGTGGTGGTGGGTAGTAGGCCTAATTGCATGCGTATTACATGTACTTATAGGCAGCTCAACCGAATAACCGGATGCAAAAGTTTTCATTAAAGGGTTTCTTTCACGATATGATGGAGGTTATTTCACGATATGACACGTAACTGACACATCTGGTTGTCTGGTGCAATACCCTACTTAGACCTATTTTACACATTTTCATAATTTCAATGTAAACAACAGACGGAAACGAAATGGATTTGCTTACAAAGGGTGTCACCGATAGAACAGGACACGCTTAACTTTTGCAAACACTTGATATCATCACTGTTGAGGCTATGATTGGTGTATGTAGAAAACTCAACATCATCATAATATCCCTTGACATGCAAGATAAGCGTTTGGCTATGTCACTGGTTTCGAGTTTTAGATTTAAGGTGTACAAATCTCTTCAAAAATTCACAAACATAAATCACTGAGATTTCTCATAGATTTGTACTACAATTTTCAGGCAGTAATTTATAAAGTGAACTGGAAATCGCAGTATAAATCTACTGGGAAATCACAGTATAGGCCTACACCAAAAGTTTGCATCGATGTTACAAAAAAGTGCATTGACATGAATATAAAAATTCGATCATTACCAAGCTAATCACAATATATCGTACAAGGTTAGTTATATAAAATTTCTATTCTATTATAGATGTTAGATTTTAAAACGTATAGTGTTTGTTTCATGATTGTACTGTAAACCTGTAGTTTATCTTCTTTTTTTTTACTTCATGGCCGGTTATCATACAAAAGGAAACTACCGTGGCTGATAAAACTGTCATAACATAGCTCGATTTACAAACTTACCTCTTAGAGCACATGTTGTTTCCGTTTTCAAATCCGCAAATATCTGTGCAACGTTCAATCTATATTTGTACAGGACAGCGTTTTACAGTCCTGAGTGCATATGACCTGTTGACCGTAACATGATCAAATGAGCCACCCTTGATCTTGTGAAAAGTCAATGTTTTCCAGCAATTTAATGTGTTTAAAGACTTTCACCAATAATTATATTCAAGAGTCACAAACATAACAATAAAGTGAACAGGTATACGTGTTGGTATCGGGTGTGATTTTCTATTTATATGTCAGGTTATTAAGCATACCTGAATATAGAAGGCGATTTCACACAGCAAAATGATTTTAAAGTTACGGTCCCGAGTTTTAAGATGGATGCCATCAAATTATATTGTAACAAGTTTTCTGCTAATAAAACCATTTTTATTTATTACAATTAAATGTTCTTGCTTAAAATATCAATATCTGTCTATCAAAGGTGTTTCTGTTAATCTAAATAATTAGATATGATCTATGTTTAATATTAATATTATGTTATGGATACTTGTAATACATTGGATTTGTTGCGAAAGCAAAAATCATCTTAATAACGTCGTTTTAAACTCATCAGCAATCATGTGGACAGTTTCCGCTGAAAAGAAGGTTGTTAGAATATATTGTAGAAAACAAGTTGAGATATTTTGTCATGGACTGCAGCAGCGGTGAGTTCTGAGTTCTGTTCCGACGTAGTCTACTCAACTACAATGTTAACATGGCGTGTGGTGTAACGAGACTAACTAATAATCAAGATATTTGCTTAGAAATACGTATAGCTTGGTAATAATTGTATCAAATAAGAGAAAATTTAAAACAGTGTCATTTCTGGACTTTGTGCATATATAGTATAAACCCCACGATATGCATTGTTCATTAGTTAGAGTAAACGTTACCACCCCGCTGTTCGACGTTAAAGGGAATTAGTGAAAAAAACAAGGAAGCAGTGAATGAGCATTTGATGAAGAAACAAACGAAGCCGTTAATGAAAAATAGCATCACGCACCATGTACACAATTCAGGGTGGAGAGAATAATGCAAGAGTGCGAAGAAATCATAGCCACTCAAAGAAAAACTAACAGCGATTCACTCATAAAGACATTAAAAGGGACCTAAACATACCACCGGACAAGTGATGGTAAGTACTCATAACGATAGGAAGGTGGCTTAATTTAACTACACTGAGCAGACCATAGAGCATATACTTCAATATTGCACCATCCTCCATGACATAACCACGATAGAAATCTGGACAAATCCAACAACTCTTCAGAAGAAGTTAGTTATGTATGTGGATCTGCTGGTGGTTTGCGGAGGACAGCCCTATTCATCTCAGAAACTAGTCTCCAGTGTATAACAGTGCTATAGATGATGACGTTGAACTATTGCTGTTGCTGCTGCTGCTGCTACTACTACTACTACTACTACTACTACTACTACTACTACTACTACACGTTATTGCGTGATTCATGTATTTTATATATGCAGTAAACATTATTGTTTGTTTTTAACTTGTTTGTTTTGGCTTTATTGGTTTGCGTAAATGTGGCCATCGCCTATAATACTAGTATTCTGTTCGGTGTGTCTGTAATATAACAGATTAATTAATATGAACTTTTGGTTACAATCATTTATGGCGTACAAAAGGTGTAGGCAAACGTCCAAGAAGATTACTACTGAAACTACTGAAGCGCACTGGATATAGGCCTACATATATTAATATTGTAAGCAGTAAAATGTAAGTAAATTGTAATTTTAATAAATAGAAAGTCTCTAATAGCATTATACTGCATGGTATACTATATAGGTGTGCACGCACGGTGGCATCCGTCTTTAACTCAAGAATTTCCCTTTCATACACGCGTAATACTAAGCTGCAGTTTATTGTTCATAGCCTCGAGACAATATACGCCTATGTAAAAGTATAAACCGATTATTTAATATTACGTGTTGATTAAATGCGGCATAAAATATTATAATTATGGTCCATTGTATTGAAAATGCAGCCAGAATGTAAATCCGTAAAAGAACGGTCAATGACCGTAACAATAAAACCTAGTGTCTAATGTATAATAGGGTCACGTTTTGTCAATTATTGTGCATTCAAGCGAGACTTAAATATATATAGTCTCAGCCATGTATATCATATACAAAGCTGAACTTTATATTACTTGTACGTAAACAACAACTTATCTCTTATCCTGTCACGTGACAGGCACTTTCACGAGGACTGTTGCATGGGAGCGCGTACCGTCGCTTATCAACTATAAAAACCCAAATATATTTCTAACAATTATACATGTATATTCATTATTTAAGATACACAATTACGCAAGTAAACAAGTTGTTATTTGAAATCAACCATGAAAGCATACACACGTTGCCTTTAATTGTATATACTCAAATGATCGATCTAGTCAGTGCAAACGTGCGAATGAAACGTGATCGCAATGTCTCCCAGACAGACAGTGTTTCTCAGAGAACGTCAATTATAGCATAGTGGTCATACGAGTCCCATTGCCAAATTATTGAAAGGCAATAACTTTTGCTGGGTGAAACATAAAGGATATAATAGTTTGCCAGTACAAAACGTGTCCCCGTTTGGGAAAGGTAAACTGCAATGTAAGGAAATAATTCAGACCGACACTTAGGCCAGCAGAATTACACGAATGCAGGTAGACGTTTTAATAGAGAGTAAAAGTTGTATTATGAGAAGACATATATCACGCTTGCCAGAATTTTGTATCTCACTTTAATCAAGAATTACTCAAACACGACCAGACTTGCATTAACCAGTTTTATAGAGGTTTTTTGTTTGTTTGTAGTAAGGCTTGGGCTTGTTGGACATACTATAGTATATCTCGTTTTATGGGTTAGCCTATATTTGTAATATTCGAAAAAGCTTTATCTTATTATTTAAATAATTTTGTTGCCATATTATAATATTTGCATGCCTACCGGACACCGATCGTGATTTTGTAGGCGGCGTTACGCTTCTGGCATTAAAAACATGCAAGAAAAGTTAGTTATAAGCTTATTTATGTACTTATATCCAATGATGGTCATCACGTAAAAGACAGCAAACACAAATTTGGCTGTACTTGCGACGGGCGCCGTGCACCATTGGGCAGGAAATGCTCAGCTTTTGCAAACACCTAGTATCATCACGGCTTTGTCTGTAATCTCGACTTTATCGTAATATCCGTTCGACTCTGTCTTGTGCAGAGACACGTTTTTGGTCATGTGAATATTTTGTTGTTTAGATCTCATACATCAAGGTATAAGACTTCCAGATAATATCTCGTTTTATGGATCCGACTATATTCCGTAACACACTTTGTTACGATATTACCAGATATGCATTCCTACAGGACTTGCGAGACTCAATGTGGAGGTGTACCATTGGTCCGCTACATGTATAACAAAGGCAGTGGTTTATGCTATCCTGTCTGTTGCAAAGTGCATAATTTTACAAGATCCCTTAACCGTTGCCTATCAAATAGATGTAGCGTGGTTCCTCTTTCGTACTAACACTGACCTGCCCAGGATAGACCGTCGAGGCAGTTGGGGTGCATGCCCTATAGACAAACGTGTTGAACCTCAATCACGACGTAAATATGTTATAACGAACTGACTACTAATACATGTACTGTATTATATTGCAACCTACGAACAGATTGTCTGGAAACCAGGGGCCTGTTTCACAAAACATCGTAAGTCTAGTTTACGACTAGTTGTGGACGTAAACGTAAGTACATGTAGAGAAATTTCGATTGCTAGCTGTTGGTGATACGACTATGGTTAGTAGCTGAGACGTCATGGGTTTTTGGTCATTTGTGGCGTATTACCCGAGTATGCTATTCATTCTTGGACACAAGTATGTTTAATTATATTTTGGGAAACACTTTTTGTCACATATTTACGTTTACGT
>JAULBR010109861.1:0-10376 GCA_032355825.1 Melanodrymia aurantiaca | reverse complement strand
GCCAACAGAAATGAGTTTTTGGAGATATGACGTAATTGCCTTTTTAGATTCAACAATGACGTCATCAGCTACCTATATAGCCCATTGCACGTGAAATCGTTATGACACGTGTCATACCGATTATATTTCCCTGTATATCTTGAACTACGTGGATAATAAATAAAGGATATTAAACTCGCTACCCTGTATTATCAAGTTTACGTCGCAAGCGAAATCATTTTCATTTGTAAATTAATAATATTTCACGAGGGACTTAAACTTGGTGATACAGGTTAGTGAGTTTAATATTCTATTTATTACTCCAAAAATTTCATTGTTAAACACTTTTCAAAACAAATTCCACTTCGATGTAACGCTGAAATTGAAGAAAACGAAAAATATGTACACCTGACATCATGCTCACAATTTATGACGTCATATTTTAATAACGTTGTCGTCAGTGGCTGGAATGGTTTTGACAACCTAATCAGATGACACGTTATACCAATGTTGTGATATTTCTCACTGAGAAAATATGGTTTATATTTCCCCGGTTATTCTTGCCCTCTGGGGTAATTGGTTTATTAAATCGTTTATTAACTTTATATATAATTATCTAGTTACTATACAAAAGGAACAAATGCAATTAAGTTTCACGATTTGTTCTCTACAAGTAAAACATCTCTTTTAGTTAAACTGTGTAAATATTTGCAAATTGTTACAGAGAGGGTCTGTCCTCTTGGTTAAACAGATACTATTTATTATATAACCATATCATGTCCAGTACCACTACAGAAAATATGTGATGATTTTATTGTGTATATATGTTCTGTGTACTGCATACTGTGCAGTTTGTTGAGAATAAAATCTTGTCTTGTAATAAAGGTATTGCTGTAAATAAGTCATTGTTTACAAGCCAATAAACGTGTACACATGGACCCGTGTCTATACAACGTTTATATACTTATAAAATATATCAATAAACCTGTACGTCAGGCCTCGTGTATATAAAACTTTTGTATGCTTATAAAATGTCCTGTCGTGGACAGAACTCTCTGGCGAAGTCAGAGGTTGTGCCCAGGACAGGTGTGCTTGAACAGTTTTCTGATGGAAGCACACCAAAAATGACCCAACCCAACCCCAACACACCTGTTGACCTCTGGAAGAATTTGTGTGTACCAGTTACATGTTAAGTACTGATAAATGCCACCCTTATGTTCACCAGAGCCCTACCAATCTCTGTGGTGTAGTGGTTAGACCACTGGCTTCAAGACTAGTACTGTAGGTATTGGGTTCAAAACCTACCCCATACTTTCACTTTCCCACCATCCACCCATCCACTTTTTAACATGCTCCATGGCCCTGTACATTTAATATTTGTAATGGACTTATGACTTATAATCTGTTCTTTTAGTTGCATAAATGAGTAAATCATACATGTACATGTTTATTTTGCAGACGTACGTTGGTGATATTCTGATTGCTGTGAACCCATTCAAGGATCTCCAGATCTACGGAAAAAATGTAACTATTATATGCAGCTATCAAATAGAGCATACATGTTATAAAACAAGCTGATATATATTATCAAGGTTATATCACGATTAATATTATTATCATAAGCAACATGTTCAATGTGAGAGGGCATAAATGGATTGTGCTTTTAGGGGTGTATATGTAGGCTAGTGAAGGTGGGAGGGGGCTTCTGTTGAGACAAAAGGTCCACTTCACATAACAAATAATTTTTACAGTGTAATCTGGACAATAAGATATGGTATGTTCATATTAGAGATCTTAAATACCCTGAATTTGCTTCTTAGACAATGACTAGTAATACTGTCATATTGTTTAATTACAGTGAAACTTTTATCAATACCACCGTCCTAATAGTGGGGTGAACCTAATACTAGGTCACTCTTCAATACTAAGTATTTATTCTGGCCTTAAAATAATGGTCTTTATTCCAGGGTGGTCTTTATACCAGGGTGGTCTTTATACCAGATTGGTCTTTATACTGGGGTAGTTTTAGAAATGGGGTTTTCTTTTAGTAAATTTTACTGTATTTTTATTCCACCAAACTGATTATTCACCAATACACTATTATTTTAAAACATTGTAGGAATCTTCTAAATACCACAAGTCAAAGAAGAGTTCTCTTCCCCCGCACATATTTGCGATCGCGGACGCCTCGTATCAGGCGATGCTCGGCCTCATGGGACACGTTCCCTGCAACCAGTGCATCCTGATCAGCGGGGAGAGTGGAGCGGGGAAGACGGAAAGTACGAAGCTCATCATCAAACAGTTGGTCAATTTGTGTCAGGGAAACACACAGCTGGAGCAGCAAATATTGCAGGTATTATGATTGGTCGATAAAAAAAAATATTTTGAAATTGTTTGTACTGTCAAAATTAAATGTGAAAATTGGATCCCTAGATAATCAGGTTTTGAAATGACCATAGTTATGTTAATAGTCATTTAATAATAGCTGATCAATGATGATTCTTTGTCATTTAAATGTGAAAATTGCAATCATGTAATGAATTACTAGCAATGATAACCATAAAAATACAATAATGATGCTATTGCAATGCAAAAAATTACATATCATGTGTTCATCGTTTTTTTAAAATCGCTAAACTTTACATCTGCAAAAATATTCCATTTTACAGTACACTGTAGTACTGTACCTGTATATGTTTGTTGGTATAGTTATAAAAGTGTATGTTTTGTCATGTAGGTAAATCCTCTACTGGAAGCTTTTGGCAATGCTCAGACCAACATGAATGACAATTCCAGTCGATTTGGCAAATACATCCAACTCAAGTTTCAACAAGGACATGGTATTTTTACATTATCTTCTTACTTTTACACCACTATTGAGTTTCCTTATCTTTATTGTATACATTGGTAATAATTTAATTTAAAAATGAGCACATTTATATTAAATATGATAATGTTTTCATATTTGGTATTTTCATATTTATTACATTTTGTAGATGAGTTGTGTGATGCTTTTATATTAGGGTTACGGGGAGCTAATTTTTGGAAACGTTTTTAGTATTTTTAATTGATGTACATGTAAATTAATCAAATACAATATATTTTTAAAAATTACAAAATAATTTTGTTTCAGTTATGGGAGCAAAGATTTCTGAGTATCTGTTGGAAAAGTCTCGAGTAGTGCGACAGAATGCAGGAGAAGAGAATTTCCACATTTTCAGCTACTTGTTTGCTGGGATGACTCAGGAAGGCCAGCAACAATACGGTCTCGGAGATCCAAACAAATACAGGTAAAACAACACTGCGAGAGCATCCGTCTGAAGTACGAGGGGTCGAGAGATCGATCCTCCTCAATGGACTTTTTTTCTTCTTTTTTTTGGGGGGTTATGTTCTGTTCCAACCAGTGATCTATGACTGATGCTGTTATTAGGTAAGAGTAACCCATGTAGCGGTGACAGCGGGTTTCCTCTGAGACCATGTGCCAATATAACCATGCATCTGGTATCCAATAACCACTGATTTATGATCGATGTGTTCCAGTGGCATCGTTAAACAAACAAATTTGATCTATGACTGATCCATCAAATGCTGTGGTGTGTGCTATCCTGTCTGTGAGAAAGTGCATTTAAAGATCCCTTGCTGTTATTCGGTAAGAATGTCAAAATCACTGAGTTTGACATCCATTACGTGATGATTAATTAAAGACCATCACTCACGACGTTTTATGGCAAAAATTTCCACTCCACTGCATCTCTAGACACCACGTGACAAGGGGCATGATGGGAAATAACTCTGGGTTTCGCTTCGCTGCATCTGCAGACCATACATTTAGAGTGTGTTACAACTATCCAGAAGGCTATTTTTAGCGATCGATGCATATATTGTATTATTAAACAAAGAAATGTTTAATGGTTGTTGTTGCAGGTATTTTCACAATGGTGTTGGGTCGTTCAAAAAGAAACAGAGTGCTCTACAGCAGCAATATGAACAACTCATTAACGCCATGGACCTGGTCGGTTTCACAGATGAGGTTAGTAGTTTGTATTATGTTTGGTTTTAGTTGGGCAAATAGCATGCAGCATTGACTATAAGTCACACAATTGTATAATTTCAGGGGATGCAGAAAAAGTTATGGGGGCCCCATGTTAGATTTTTTGAAAAGTATACTATTAAATGACATATTTTGGCGAAAAGTGAGGTGGGGTTGGGGTGATGCCATGGCCCATACATGTCCCACCCCTCAATTACATGGCCTCTGAATTTAAAAGCTGCCAGTTAAACTCTGGTGTAACAATGGAAGCTCTCAATTGTTAGCATTGTTCAATTTTTTATCAGTAATCCTATGAATCTGTAAAACATTATATTAAATATTTGATTGCTAACTCATCAAATTTAACACTGGCAAACTAATAATAATTAAATTTAATATATTAACTTTTAGTGCTCTGTTTTGTTTACATATTAAGAGTTCTAACATATTACAACTTATTACTATTTAAAAATAACATTGCGATTTTTATAGGAACAAGAAGATGTGTTCACTATGATTGCAAGTGTCCTTCACCTTGGCAATGTGACCTTTGACACGAATGAACATGACGGAGCAGTAGTGTCCGACCCTAATGGTGCAGTGAAGATGGTTTCTGTAAGCTTCTGTTCAGTTTGCTGTTTGACTTGATATTACATAGCAACAGTCATGACACGTAGTCCTGTCTGTGGGAAATTTCATATAATACTGATAGGGAATACAAATTTACGTGCCAAAATACAATTAAGGTTCAATTACGGTGTCCTGGGCATGCAATCAAGGAGGCTGGGTTGCCTGTCCAGGACAGACTTCATATAAAAGATTCAACTCTGCTTATTGAAAAATTGACCTCCGTGGATGGAGCCTCAGGTTGGAAAGACTTTTTGTAGACTTGAGCTTTGGTCAAGGTCAAGATGTTTAACATCCACATTCAGAGCAAGCCGTATAGCAGACGCCTATCATGGACATGAGTTCTAGACAAGTCCAGCCCTTGTGTCCATGACAGGAAAGTCATGAGCCATAATAGGATATATGCTTATATACATGTACATGTATAATCCAGAAATAATTCATCAAAAAAGAAATATTAATAAAATAATATTTGATGTTTTTCAGTTACAGTTCTTTCCTCTTAGTAACTAATTTATCTGTCTGTCCTCTATTTGTAAACAACATTAGGATCATCCATCATGTAAGAGATATACAAACAACAAACTTATCATCCATTAACCTCTGATTTCTAATCAATGTGTTCCAGTGGTTTCATTAAACAAACTGTATCATCCATCACGCAAGAGAATTATTATATTGTAGCGTCTGCTAGCTGTAGACTGTGAAGAGGTACAAGCTTGCTTGACATCCATGGTGACAGTTACCAAGGGAGAATACGTCCAGAGACTATATTCTGCAAAACAAGCTGATGGTAAAATTTTAAAATAAATTGTCTGACATATAAAATTTGCATTCATTGAATAAAAACAAACAATTAATAAAATAAGGTCGGGTGTTAATTAAAAATTACTTTCTTTCAAATGAAATTATTGCAGTTAACACAGAAGTTAAACTAATAAAAAGAAATAAGGCCCAATGAAAATATTGTGTAACATTGTGAGATTAAAAGACACCTGAAACCAATAAGAACATAGTATAACTTTGTGAGATTAAAACACTCAAGAAACCAGGAAGAACATAGTCTAACTTTGTGAGATTAAAACTCAAGAAACCAATGAGAACATTGTATAACTTTGTGAGATTAAAAGACATAAGAAACAAATGAGAACATTGTGCAACTTTGTGAGATTAAAACTTTCAAGAAACCAATGAGAAAAATGTGCAACTTTGTGAGATTAAAAGACACAAGAAACCAATAAGAACATTGTGTATCTTATCTTTGTAAAATGAAAAGACAAAAGAAATATTATCATATTGCAATTACAAATAAAGATTGCATCATGGTCCTTGCAGTGCTGTTTAGCTCAGCAGTAACTGTTAGAGTGAGGTGCATATTGAAGAATCGATCTTCCTATTTATGTTTAACTAATGATCCATGAATGATGCATCAAAGGCCGTGTCATGTGCAATCCTGTTTGTAGAACAGTGCATAATTATATAAAAGATCTTTTACTGATATTAAGAGTTAATAAAAAAGAGTACCATGTTCTTAGTAAGTCAACTCAGTTCTGCAAATCCTCACACAGACTTATTTGTTATTGCAGATGCCAGAGACGCAATGGCGAAGATCATCTATGGTCGTTTGTTTGGCTGGATCGTGAACAAGATAAACTGTCTTCTGGCTCCAGAAGAGATCATACCAGACGACCAGCTGAAGGAGATTGGTGAGTTTCAATCTATTAGTAAAATAATTAAAGCTACATTAAAACTAGTTGTACAGAAAGTGTAATAGGAATATAATTATCTGATTGGACTAATGCCTGTGTATAGGACTTTCTGCAAGACATATCTTTTTATCAATTTTGTGGATTAGTGTGTATAATATGGAACTTTTTAAAGAAGTTTCCCAATGGGGTTGCTCAGACAAACCCTAAGACTCCACCATCCTAAATACATGCCTGATTACCCCTGTATAAACAGATGGTTATACAAAGGGGGCCTATGTGCAAATTTGAAATACATGGATTTGTACAGTGAAGAAAGATATGTTAAGCAATCTTTACAGACTGATCATTGTTATATATGATTATAAAGGTGGAATATGTGGCATATTTTACTGTAATACACTAATCTTGCATTAATATTTGAAATGAATCTATATACCGGTATGTTGTGATTGTAGGCATATTGGATATTTTTGGATTTGAGAAATTTGAGAAGAACAGTTTTGAGCAGGCTTGCATCAACCTGGCCAATGAACAGCTGCAGTTCTTTTTCAATCAGGTACTATAATATTAACCTCCTGACTACTGCAAGTGACAAAACTGAGCGACATCACACATTTACTTCTATACTGATTACTGAACATTGCAAGGAGTGAGACATGTATACATCTAGCACAGTGCAAGAGCATCCACCTGAGGCTCAATGGGTCAAAGGATCATCTTCCTCAAGGGACATGTTGGGTTTATTTCCCATTCCAACCAGTGATCCACGACAGGGCTATCCTGTCTGTGGGAAAGTGAGAGCGAAAATAAGGAAGCCACTGGACCTTCTTGCTTGAGTACCCAGTACTGTGTTGTTGAAACTTAATTGGATATAAGCATGTACAAGTATTTATATATTTAATATGCACTGTTCTTCTACATGTATATAACTACAGTGTATGTTGTAATGTGTATGCATGTATTCACTTGCTGACTGAGCTATATTTTTCCTGACAGCATATTTTCAAGATGGAGCAGGAAGAGTATCAGCGAGAGGGAATCAACTGGAACGAGATCAAGTTTGTCGACAACAAACCTCTTCTGGTAAGTCAGGCCTAAACAAATTAAATATGTGTTTCCGGTTTCATCCTTGTAGGTCGGATTTTAAAAAAAAATTGATAACAATTTATTTTTTCATTAAAACTGAATTTTTTTGTCGAAATGTTTTGGTTTCCGCTAAAGAAAAATGTTTGCGAAAAAAAGAAATTTCTTAAAAGTTTTAACAGTCATGGAATAAAATTAGGGTCAGTTGGGAAACGGGAAACACATTTTTTCCCTTTGTTATCCAATTTTCATAAAAATGTTTTAAAATATTGTAAATAATGCTAATAACGAAAATCTGTAGCAAAACTTAAAAAAAAAAAAGCCGTTGTTTAATTTGGCTACCAATCCTGTGAGATATGTTGTTTACTCTATTAACCCTATCATGTCGGTGTTCAATTGATGTTAATGCGGCAACTTCAGTAATCATAGCAATAACTGCACGGAGTGTGCTGTTATGTTACACAGCATAATTTAACTGGCAGTGCAGAGTACTAATATTGCTATCACATCATGAAACATGTCTTTGTTGAAGTCAGTTGGATAATGCTAATCTCTATTATACCCAAGCTGATAACAATGCTTGTTTTGTATTGCAGGATATGTTTTTACTGAAGCCAATTGGATTGCTTGCCCTGTTGGATGAAGAGAGCCTCTTTCCTCGGGTAAGTCTTTAAAAGCAGCAAGCACATAAATAATTCACTCATTCAGGGTACAATTTCTGATCCTGGTCAGAATTCGTACTCAGAACAAGCGTGCTTGAACATTAAATTGACATAAGCACGTTAACCCCCGACATCTGACCTGACAGTCATTTGTCGGCATACATACATGCAAATAATTCACAGGAAATTAAGGTGAACAACGTCTTACCATCTCTTCCACACAATAGCTTTCCATACACTTTGCTATTCAATTCTCCTCTACATGTACATGTATGTATATCTATCTATTTGTAGGCTACAGATCAGACCTATGTTGATAAAGTGAACAACCACTTCATGAAGAATTCTTACTTTGTCAAGTCACCCAGCACCAATTTAGCAGTATTTTCCATCAACCACTATGCTGGGAAGGTAAGCTACCTGTAATGGAAACTACTTGAATCCACCTCGGTATTATGTGTGGTTTCAGTTGGGGAAATAGCATGCAGCGTTGACTATCAGTCACAGAATTGTACAATTTGAAAGCTGCCAGTTAAACTACGATGTAACATTGTTGGAAACTCTCCATTGTCAGCATTGTTCAATCATTTAGGGACCTTGCTTAAACATAGCTTTTTTTTACAATCCTAACAATCAGTATTGGGTTTGACCCCATCCCTCTCCTTCTAATCCTAACATAACGTATTGATTAACTGTGGAGCAATGTTTTTATACAAAAACCATCCAAAGATTTCTTTCACGCACCCCACCCCACCCCACTTCCGAACATTGTTCAGATTTCAGATTGTGGAACACATTGATATTTAGCACTGTCTCTAACCTGGAATAATGCTTGGTAAATCAGTGGGAGATGAATATCCTTTGTTTTTTTTATTGACTCTGCCTTGTACACAGATGTCATTTCAGTTGTGATAACTGTTATCATTGACAGCCTTGTATACAGATATGATTTTCTTCATGATCTTAGTTTGTCATTGACTTGATCTGCCTTGTACACATATCAGACATACTTTAGTTATCATTTAAGTTATAAATCTAAACAAAATGTTTTTTTGGATATAGCTTTAAAAAACAATTTACATTCTTATTACACGATTTTCAATGATGACGTATAAACTTCAACTAATTTCCATCAAGGTGATGTACGATGCTACTAACTGGCTGGAGAAAAACCGCGACACGTTGCCAACTGGGATCATGGAAATTCTTCAGAGCAGTAAAAATCGACTTGTCAGGACCATATTCAGAGGTCAGCATCAGTTCTTCTATGTTGTGTATTCTTTGTTTAATATTTAAGTCATTAATTCATATTGACCTATTGACACTTAATAATTTACATTGCAAGGGTTAATATATCAAAATATCAAATCGGATTATGACATTGGTATGATGTTTAAGTTAGGATAAATTATTATAAAATTTGTAATGTAATTGTCTTCTTTTTGATTTTACACCCTTGAATTGTGATAAAGTCCGTATTCTCTGAAATGGATGTTATTTATTTGCTAAAACTATCAAGGAGTTGGGTGCAGCTCAGTGCAAGAGCATCCGCCTACGGCTCGATGGATCGAAGGATCTATCCTCCTCAGGGGACCTATTGGTTATTTCCCATTCCAACCAGTGACCAACGACTGGTCTATCAAAGGCCGTGATGGGTGCTTTCCTGTCTGTGGGAATGTGCACATAAAAAGATCCTGTGCTGTTATTCGAAGAAGAATAGCCTATGTGGCAGCAGCGGATATCTTCTGTAACCAAGTGTCGATATAACAATGTGTTTGCCATCCAATAACCACTGATTAATAATCAATGTCTTCCAGTGGTGTTGTCAAACAAACAAACTTTATCTTTTAAAACTACCATATACTTAATGCTATAATTAACACAACATTTTTGCTGCATTGACGATGACATAATAATGTTAACTGTTTGTAAGACCGATTGCATATATATATTGTTTGTAATGAACAGGTCAAATCAGTCGAACAGGAACTCTAGCACTTCAGGGAAGAACGGTGCGAAGTTCAAAGAGAGTGAGTATTAAAATGTGTTATGTCGCAATTGGGATTCTCTGATCATACATAAAACAAATTCTGTCTGCTTCAGGAGCGGGACGTAGGTCAGAGGTAGAATGTCCGCCTGTGGCGGGATGGGTTGAGAGATCGATCCTCCACAGCGCAAAACATTTTTTTAGGCTATTTTCCGTTCCAGACAGTGAAACATGTCTGGTTTATCAAATTCCGTGTTGTGTGCTATTCTGTCTATGGGATAGTGCACATAAAAGACCCC
>JAULBR010109851.1:0-10377 GCA_032355825.1 Melanodrymia aurantiaca | reverse complement strand
AAAAGACTAAATTTCCATTTATTAAACTGTATATGTGTATCGATACTTTGGATATGTAACTTTTCAATACATTAACCTTATTCTACGTGTTATTAGTCCTTTAAAGTTTCACATGCCATGTATACTTGAATGAATACGCTTGGACGGATAATACTGATATTAGCCAAATCCGTTTAAATCAAAACGCTTCAAAATACAATTGATAATATCATTTATATAGAATAAGTTATTAAAAACTTTTGCTTTCTCACCAGTGTTGATAGGAACGAGAAGCAAATGTTTGTCGCGATGTCGTATACCGCAGACGGTCAACTCCTCTGATCGCCATCAATAGCGTCCCAGAGGGGTTATCTCAATACAGAATATATCAACATCGTATGCCGTCTGAAGTACATCAATAGCGTCCTAGAGGGGTTATCTCAATACATAATATATCAACGTCGTATGCCGTCTGAAGTACATCAATAGCGTCCCAGAGGGGAACAAAATATACTACTGAGGGGTTATCTCAATACAGAATATATCAACATCGCATGTCGTCTGCTCGTTGACGTTGGGTATTCTTCCCTTGTACGGGGTGCCATCACTTACTCCACTGACCATGTCGAACAGTATTCCATCTGTTCCAGCATATAGTATCTATATAATCACAACATCGAAGTCAGCACAATATATAGTTGTGTACACTGGTCGGTGTAAGTGGAAGTACATGTACATCTACCCATTAAACCTTGTGGAGCACTCGCTGTGGGTTGGAGCCGACACTGCACTATGGAGACAAGCTATTTAGTCATACTTACTTGATTACCATTTCAACTTCGAAAAGTGTGTAAAGATTCAAAAAATATATAATCCATTCTTTAAAGTTTTAAAGTATAATTATATTCGCAGGTCAGTGACAATGTAATCTGATTGAAATCATAACCATCATCCGCTATTTATTGTCTGATCTGTGGACAGTTCGACACAGACCGATCAACTTGCAGCGGATAATGGATCTAATTTCAAGCAGACCTGTGACAATGGTCCACCGTCTGTCTACCTGTAATATAAAGTTTCAAAGTAGTTTCCAAAAGATAATGATTTTTATTATTCTACATCAACTCCGAACTATTTGGAGTCAAATGGATTAGCATTTTGGTTTATAGGTCTACCATATTAGAAAAAAATCTCAATAATTGACAAGCAACTCAATCTCAACTCATCGGATAAAACCAAAAAGTGGAAAGTGATGTTCAATAAACTTGAACAGACACTAAGCGAAAAACGTTAAAGTTATCCCCCTTGTGCGAATAAGTAGGCAATCGGAAATTTATATGCGCTACAATCTACATTTACTAATCATAACTGGCAATGATTCTGAAATAAGAGACGTTGATTTTGATAACCAGAGTGAAAATGAAACACCACTAAATCACAGTTTTACTGGTCTGTTTATATGTATACGCATATTTACCAGGATGTTCTTGAAACCAATGTCATAATATATATTTAATTATGCTATATAAATTAAAGCCGTGTATACAATTGTAACTAATGTCATGTATCAAATTCGGTACTTATTCGCAAATAACTGAATTTGTTTTCAAGAAATTCAATGTAAGCGTGTCTATGTAAGGCGGCTATTAGATCATTCAGTAACACGTCGCTGATTGGCTGATTTACTTTCATTGCCTCTTATTGTCTGTTATACGCCATTTCCCGAGACAGCAAGTTACAACTTCCATGTTTTGCCCAGATAAATTTCATTAAATTAAATTAAAGTCGATGGGTATGTTCCTGCGACAGGAAAGTGCGTCGTGTATGACATCACCGTCAATGTTCATTCATCTCTGCAATACTGAATGCGATAAATAGACATGACATCACATATATGGGGATTTTAATCTCAGTACCGGTGTAAAAGGAACGCAAGTCCGGTAGTAATGCAAGTCCGGTACTACCATAACAAAATGGTTTAAATAATAAAATGTATCTTTAGGAAATAAAATCAATATTATACATTGTTTCGGACCTATATTCCCATGTACCTCTATTCCTTTTACACAGGTGTAGTTTAAGGATCGCAAGTCATGTTATATCATAACTAAATGGATTAAATAATAAATTACATCTTTACGGAATGAAACAAATGGTCGGATCCATAAAGCAAGATATTACTGCAAGTCCTAGAGTTAATGTAAGAAACAGTGCAATAAAACTATGTATTTTATAACAGTCTGGATGGGTGTAGATTCCTATAGGTATGTAGGTCTTATAGCATTTTACATTGTGTCATACCTATATTCCTACGGACTTCTATTCCTATTACACCGGCTCCAACACATAGCGAGTGCTCCGTATATTATAAAGCTCAATGGTCGAAGGATTTATCTTCCTCAATTGACCCCTTGGGCTATTTCCCATTCCAATCAATTATCCACGACTGCACCATCAAATCTAAACGACAAAACATTTACACGACCAAATGTGTAACTCTGCACAAGGCAGAGTCGAAGGAATATTGCGACAATGTACAAGTTACTTACGAATCACTGCTGAATCAGTGATGATACTATGTTTTCACGAAAGTTGAGTGTATTCTGTTTTCACCAGTCCATGGACGGTATAACCCTGATGAAATAACTTCTGAACAAGGACATGGCGTTGCTTAAAACAGGCATGTAATGAACATGCCGTGGTATGAGATATAATGTTTGCTGTTTGTTATTCAGTATGCGTCGTATAATTATGTGGTGGTAGCGGGTTTCCTCTGTGACCATGTTTCGATGTGACTGAGCGTTTGACATCTGACCACTGATTAATTATCAGTGTGTTCTAGTGGTGTCGTTAAACAAACAAACTTTATCTGTTTTATATTTAAACACCGCACTATACTATACTCAAGGACCAATTGGCCTAATGCAATAAAGAATATCATTATAAGGATGACAGAATTATTTCTGACCTATGGTTGTAAACCGGGATAAGATTATTATATACAAGAACATCGTTGACTGCCCCTAATCTCTGCTCCCATTATTATGTGTTAGTGAATTATGAAAACAAATCACATCAGTACTTGTTCTCCACCTATCTCCTGTCAACATCATGTGACACAATGTTCAATTTGCATACAGCCTTATCAGGACACGTCGTCGACGTCTACGTCTGATTGGCTGCTCCGCTAGAGGGCCTCGCGCTGACCGCATGCGTTCTATAAATGACAGTCATCTGTTTGTATCTAATGTCGCACTCCGCGCGAGCGCCCAGTCCCAGCTTGCTTCTCCGATTTCAAGTATTGCAAGGTATTCGTGTCGTGGATTAAACCTTGCCAGTTTGTCTACAGTGGACGTCTGTTGGTTCCAGGCAATACTTCATAGCGTGCTTGTGTCTTTACTAACTCTTAACAGAATGTTGCAAGCAATTTCTATGAACTCCAGTGACTCTATGCTGGGAATGGTACCCCACGGGGGACACCATGTTCTTCCGCATCTACAGCATCACCATCATCACCATCAACACCATCACCACCAGTACCAGTACGACTGGACAAAGTATATCTGTCAAGAAAGCTCAGAACATGAAGACAGCTATGAGAAGCCGGACAAGCGGAAGGAACAGCGAATTCGTCGACCTATGAATGCCTTCATGGTTTGGGCCAAAGTAGAAAGGAAAAAATTGGCAGATGAGAACCCAGACATTCATAACGCAGATCTCAGCAAAATTCTAGGTAAGGAATTCAATTTGTAAGGTGAATGTTTATATGTTTGTAATGTAGAAATGTCCGCAATAAAAGAGTTATTAGGAGAAAGATAGAACATTATAAATGCATAATACTCGTACGTGGTCAGAATAATATTTTTATATTATAGATGATTTCTTTTTACTCTTCCATATCTGGAATATTCAGCCAGTAGAGCGTAGTTACCTGTTGCAACTATGAAGGTTTTATAACTAGAACTTGCCAACTAGAAAAAGGGAACAACCCTTCAACGTAACATTTCAACAATTTCGATGCTTCAAAATTGCTAAAATGGTATAACTTCCAAACATAATACGCATTGTGTTCCTAAACAAAACTGTTCTAAACAAACTGAAAGTATAAACAAAATCCAGACATACGGAAATAGAGAGACAAGCGATCTCCTCTGACATGACGCGAACACTTTACAACTGAGATACTAGTAGACCAATGTATCACTATGATTATTTCCAGTTTAGTTCATGATCTAATAAATAGCATAAGGTATAAGTATTATCTCTATCTTCAGCTTTATCAAGGGGAATATTCTTGTCAATTATCTGCACATTAAAATAATATCTTTGTCAAGAAATATAACATGGCTAAACCAAGTTTAAGGTTTCAGTCTAAATCCAAACTTCTAGATAGTCTACACAGAGTCATGTTTGTTATTTATTGTAAATTACCACATACTAGGTAACTATGATTTTATTGTTCTCAGTCCTCGTCATTTATTAACGTCCTTCGATGAAGGGATCCCAACGGGGAGGTGTGAGGGTGCGCATACACCCAGTAGATTCCCCGCTAAACAAGGAGGTGCGAGGGTGCGCGTACACCCAGTAGATATAAGCACGTAGTGACTAGTGTATAGTAACTGTTTTAGAGCTACCATTGTTTTTAATTCATTGGTTTTTATATTCTATTTGTTGTTTTCGTATGTACCATATTTACGACATCCAATAGCCGATGTCTTTTTTCGTGCTGGGATGTCGTTAATAATTTATTTATTTATTTATTTATTTATTTATTTACTTTATTACACAGAGAACTTCTCAATTAAAAACCAAACGGTATTCACATGCAACGCAAGTTAATATGTTCATTGTTTTGTTTTAAATTATAATTAAATGGATTTAAGTTTCTTGTTTCAAATAGTATAATATATTTTACGCTATGTAGAGTAAACATATTATACTTAACTTTGTCGATATAAGTTGTGAATAGTTCCCTTAACTTATTTAGTTTAAGCTAACAGGTGATTTAAACAAGTTTATGAGGAGATCTATCGGACTAAGTTGTGAAGCGTTTACCATCTGTTAGATGCCATGGGATCCTTATAATATTCTGGGTTCTTTTCAGCTCTAAGATGTATTTTTGTTGAGTTTAGTATATTATGCGTTATTGTCTATACCATCGCTTTTCGAACTCATACATACAATTATTACCCAACCCTAGCACACGAGTTAACAATTAAAGTGTTTGTAAATTTATCCATGCTTCTATATATAGCAAAGCGTAGGTCACTAATTCCACAATTCTTCCGTGTCACCCATCCAAACAGTCAGAGCTGTACTAAACGTATTTACCATCATCTTATTTATTGGTATTATTTTATATAGTTCTGGATTTGTTCTTTAGAAAACTATAAAGCCTGAGCAAAATGTCTCAAGTGACGTTTTGCTTATATCAATTTCTGTCGTTTGTGGTAGGCTTTAGCAGTCAAAAGGTTTGTTTAGCAACCACGTGTTGATTAATATTCAGTGATAACTTGAATCACCTTCAACTACATAAAATATTCAAGACAAAACTCCCTCTAGTCCGATAGATCTTCCTTCAAACGTTTGTTAATATCGAATGGTAATATATAGTTCAAACTAACATCCGATATATAACAGTTTGAAGGACGATCTATTTGACTAAACTCACTGCAGTATCGAATCTCAGAGTGTATGTCTCGTAAAACCTTTAACTTTTTTTAAATAATCGTATTTAGTTGAAACTTGAGCCCCAACCATTCTTGTCAATGTTCTGGATAGATTTGACTTCATGGTACATGTAGGTGACAATAGAGGAAAGACATTTAAACAGACTATTAAAACTAATTAAAGATTTGAAAAACTGGTATTCAAGTTACTTTAAAAAAAAATCGTTATTAGCCTGGTGCTGATTGAAGCCTTAATTCGATATAGGTAATTAGTACAAGATGACGAATATGATATTGAAACTTGATAGTAAAAGCAGCTAGCTTGTGAAAACATGTAAACATAAACCCTGACCTGGAGATTTTGTCGTAGATTCTAGCGCTATCATCTTTCACGCGAGCGAGGCCACTTGTTGTATTTTCCAGTCGCCAGTTACAAACACATGTAATGCCCGACCGTGCACACACAGCCCCGAACAACAAGCATGTCTTTCATTTACACACATTTGATTTCTCTGTGAATTACTCTGATGTTAAATTTAAAACATTGTGAGCTGACCACGTGCATTAACGACATGGCTGGGAATTCGTGATCTGGCATCCAATTTAACACAACACACGGTTTACATTCAGTCCAAATCAGTTTGATTGCTTTATATGGCGTTTCTGTGAGAATGTTCTTGGGTGGGGGAATGGAGGGGACGGGGATTCTATAAATTCTGCCAGAATAAAATCCCGTCTCCTGCCAATAATTAGGACTAATGCACAGACAATTGACACAAAATGAAAAAAAACACCCACATTTGTACCTGCATCCCCATAACGAAAGGATTAGGTCCTGTACATACATGTACATGAAAAAAGATACCGCACGGCGTCATTGATAAAATTGTATTGTTTATAGAGGGTAGACAACAATTTATTTGCGGTAAGGATAATTTTAAATTCGCGTTATATTAAATAACCGAAATTATTCTAAAACCACATTAGGACAAGTATAGAAGAAGAAAAAGTACAATTAAAAGAAATTATAGTTATTCATTCATAATCCATTCATGATTAGGATGGAAACCCATGCACATGTTTTTTCCACCGGTTTGTGTCAAGTGCCTATACTTTTTAGGCACTTGGGTTTTGTAGAATTAGGGACGAAAGGAAAACAGATTTGGAATATAATTTTTATGTGAATTTAAATAAAATTATATTAATAAATTCAAAAATAAGAGCCAAAAAACGAAATCTTGAAATTGTCATTGTTTTTTTTTTACCGTTTCGATGACCAGTTTAGTTACCATAGCAATCACGGAGTTATTATATAAAATATATATTATGAAATAATATGCAAATTGTATTATTTTGTACCCCTGCATTATTTTAATCGTTCAAGCTAGGTATTAAAAAATTATAATTTAGGAAGTTATGTTTGCTGTATTTTGCTAAAAATTGGCAAAGATTGCATTTTTACCAACTCTGATATTTTCTCTAGCTATTTTGGAGGTGTCATCAGTTAAACATATTAATATAATTATGTAAACAATAATTTTTATATTGATACAAAGTTTTAAGATGAAAAAAAAGTAATTATTTAAAGCAATACTAGTACTTAAATTAAAGTTTACATACAGTTATCAGGCACAGTAAATATTTTAGGATTGGAAAATACCCCAAATTGCAAGAAAGGGGGTGGGGAAATTATTTTGCGCTATAAAGTTTTTTTAAAAGTCTTCAAAAAGGTTTATTTAAATTCACACAAAGTATAATTTTTGTTATTTCCAAAACTGTGTGTTACAAAGTGGGATTGTATATACCATGTGTAAATGATCTCCGTCGCAGCTTTATAAAAGTAATCATGTGTCTTTTGCAGGGATACGTCTTTTTTTACCTAACACGTATTTTACGTTTTCAGGAAAGCATTGGAAAAATCTCCGAGTTGAAGAGAAGCGGCCATTTGTTGAAGAAGCAGAACGTCTTCGTGTCCAGCTTCTTGTGGATCATCCTGATTACAAATATCGACCTCGGAGACGGAAGCACCCGAAGCGGATCTGCAAAAGGGCGTCTGGATTGTCACCTCATAATGACGCCAGACCTGAGATGTCTCCCACCAAAATGACCGACCCGAGAAGTCAGCACATGCATTCTACTTCTGCAGCTCTCAATCGTCAACAATCATCGCTAGGAATCCACGGATCAGCAAACAGTATTGCAAGTCTTACGGCCCCCATTTTGTCCAATCTCCTAAACACGCCGGATTCGTCTCCGCCATCCAGTCCTGATAGCGACGACAGCAAACCACGGAACAACGTCAGGACGTCGTTCAACGACAACAAATTAATGCAAGTGTACTATGAAGACATCCTTGATTCTAATGGATTACTGACTCCTGATCGATCTCCAATGGACGCTGGGGAAAGTGTGTTTACATTCCCAACACAAGTTTCAAACAACGAACACTTATTAGAGAACGCACAGGCAGCAAAAGTCTCATCCTCATACTCTGAACTGTTGAGGAAATTCAGCAATGGAAATGGACATCTGTTCGGACGATTCGGAAGCAAATACACTCCTACCCCAACAAGTACAAACCTTTCATCATCGTCTGACAATCTCGTAACGTTAAGGAAGCTGGTCAGTCAGACGAACACCTCAGCTTGTCACTACACCCAGCGCCCCAAGTCGTCTGCTACCTGCAGGTCCGAGCCTCCACCTCTCAGACACATTGGACACAAACCACACATCGCCTCACACGGTAGCTGTTTTGTCACACCCTCTGACAACTTGGCCGAGGGAGACATTTTAGAAAAGTTCTCTGAAGTAGAGAGGTTAGCTGACGTTGATAGGAGCGAGTTTGATCAGTATTTGTACGGAAGTCCCAACATCACATCTGCATTGAACAGTTTTGGTCATGGGTGTTCCTCTTCTATGTCAATGTTCCCAAACCAGATAAACGGTATCAATGGTTTGGATATGAGCCAAACAGAACTGAAGCCAAACATTGCGAATACCTGTAGCGGTCAGTCAGATGTCGCTTGCAACCTGGACGATGGCTATTCTCCGTACGCTTATGACTTTGGTGCTTGCATAGTGTCCGCCCTTACCACGTCTGCCTCGTTTTAAATTGAGACAATAATCACTTAAACGTTAAGACTTAGTAAGTTATTCGAATATTATAAGATGTCTCTTGATGGTCATATATATATATATTGTTTAATCATTATGTAAATTGTTTGGTTCAGAATATTGCGGAACGTCAAAAACAATATTGATCATGCTTTATTCCACAAACTTTTGTCATGTCAACATGCATAGACGAAAAATAGTGGACCTTAAAGAGCTGAAGTACAGCGAACGACGTTTCATTTACCGTCCACCTTCCATGATGGATATAATTATATCAGTGGTTTATCAGTGCCAAAACATAACCCAATTACCGGAACAATAACCGGCATGCCGTAAACTCCCGAACAACGAGAGACAGTCCCGAACATTGCCAGACAGTATACATTGTTTTGAAATTTAAATGTTTCTGCCATCCCAGCATAACTGACGCGGCGGTGTCGAGTTCACGGAGATCCTGGTTTGTGTTAACCGTGCCACCGCCGATAAACGGTGGAATGTTATGAATTCTGCGTCCAATGTTGCTGTTGCCTTAATCACGGGATGGGACATGCAGAATGTGATCTCAATGTGTTTTAATAACATGCAGCTTTTTAGGTCATTTTGTCGTAGCCAAATGAGACGATTTGCATTTGTTTACAGTTGTTTATTTTATATCACAATAATTGTTGACTGTCGATTACAGGAGCTGGTAATATAACATGTTTAATCCTTTCTGAGTGGTCTCACCTGATTATTATATACAGTGAGACCTGTTTTACGCAGTCATCCAAAGAAGTAGCAAAAGTGACCTCTTAAGACAGGTGGCTGCTTAATAGAGATGATGTTTGACTAAATTAGATAATTTTGGAGATCAGAGAATTGGTCGTTTTAGACAGTTGGCTGCTTCAGTGATACAGATGGTCTCAACCAGGTTTGACTGTACATGTAATTTATTCACGTTGGCAGTCTAGTTTAGTATACTCCGATCTGCAAAGCTTTTAGGTAATCTCAGTGTATATAAAAAGAAAATGATCAAGACATTCATTTATGTAAGTGTTCTTCCTCAGGCACGTGTGCTGTGTACCGTTCTAGTTGGCGTTTGCTGAATACAGTATTACGTCTGCCGTAAATTAATGTGGTAACACTTTCTGGTTGACGTTTTCTCGTGAAGTCACGTTTCCGTGAAAACGTTACATGGTTAACGTTTTCTCATACAGTCACGTTTGGCGTAAAATGTTCAGTTTGACGTTTTCATCTGCAGACAAGCGTATAATGTCTGGTTAACGTTTTCTCATGCAGTCACGTTTGGCGTAAAATGTTCAGTTTGACGTTTTCATCTGAAGACAAGCGTATAATGTCTGGTTAACGTTTTCTCATGCAGTCACGTTTGCCGTAAAATGTTCTGTTTAACGTTTTCTTCCGCAGTCACACGTGCCTTCATTTTGACTGTATATATGCATCTAAATTATTCAAATGCCAAACACACAACAGGCAAACTGAAATATATCGTTTTATATGGTGACCAAATTTATTATATATACAGAAAATAATTAATAATTTTTGATGTATCTAATGTTTGAAAAATTTAATAATAAATTTTACACTGTTTTGTAAGTCTGACTTTGTTATTAATAGG
>JAULBR010109840.1:0-10377 GCA_032355825.1 Melanodrymia aurantiaca | reverse complement strand
TGACGTCCAATAACCGCTGATTTATAATCAATGTGTTTCTAGTGGCGTCGTTAAATAAAACAAACTTTACTTTTTTATTGCTGTTCATTGATGTGGAACTCACTACCGTCTTCCTTATGCGGTCTCCGTGGTGTAGTGATTAACGCCACGGATTACAGGCTGGTAGGAACGCTGTTCGAATCCCGCGGGTGGATCTCACTTTCCGACTCCAACTCAGAGTGAGTGCTCCGCCAGGGTCAATGGGTAGGTGTAATACCGCTTATACCGACCAGTGTCCACAACTGGTTTAACAAAGGTCGTGATATGTGCTAACCTGTCTGTGGGAATGAATGAATGAATGTTTAACGACACCCCAGCACGAAAAAAGATATCGGCTATTGGGCAATAATGAAATAAAAACAATGATGAAATTTAAAACAATGGTGAATGTCTGTGGGAAAGTGCATATGAAAGATCCCTTGTTACTTATCAATTTGGAGGAGCGGGTTTCCTCTCATACCAACACTAACTTCTGTCCTGCATGGACAGTCAGTCAAGGCAGCTGGACTGCGTGACCATGACAGACGTACTCGAACCTTAATTGGATATAAGCACGTAAATAGGTTATAACTAACTAACTAACTAACTAACTAACTAACAATCTAGCTCACCTACATGTAGTATAATAATAATAATAATATCTTTTATTTCAGATCAAAGATCCATAGGTTCTGGGTAGATTTATAATGATATTACTCCAACCCAGTGTGAGATCCAGTCTCCGTGGCACAGTGGTTAAAGGCGTCTGGTAGGTAGGCCTACTGGGATTTTTAATCCCAGTACCAACTCCAACGCAGAGCGAGTGCTCCGCAAGGCTCAATGGGTAGGTGTACTTCCACTTACACCGACCAGTATCCACAACTAGTTTAACTAAGGCCGTGGTATGCACATACCAGTCCTGTCTAGGAAAGTACATATAAAAGATCCCGTGCTACTCATCAAGAGTAGCGGGTTTCCTCTATCATACTAACACTAACTCCTGTCTTGGACAGGTAGTCAACGCAGCTGGACTGCATTATCATGACAGATTTTCTTGAACTTAAATTGGACATAAGCACGTTGTAACTAACTAACTAACTAATCTAGCTCACCTAGTGTAGTGGTTAAAACTTCGGGCCGGTATGGTCTGGGATCGAATCCCAATTGAGGCATGACATTAATAATAGTACTCCAACCCAGTGCGAGTGCTCCGTAAGGCTCAGTGTGGAGATATACATGTAATAATAATCATCCATAAATGATACAATAAAGACGGTGGTTTGTGCTATTCTATCTGTGGGAAAATGAATATAAAAGAATCTTTGCTGCTTATCAAATAGGAGTAACGGGTTTCCTTTCTCTTACTAAGACTAAGTTCTGCCCTAGACAGACGGTCGAGACAACTGGTTTGCAGCACTGATGTCGACGGATCGATTCCCCAGTGGTTCAATTAGACTTTATTTTCCCCAGGTTTCATCGAGTAGTTCACGGTTAGCACATCAAAGGCTGTCTGAAAAAGTGCATACGTATATATGATCCCTTATTGCTAATCAAGAAAGAGAAGCTATTGTGGCAGAAACGGACTACTTCTCAGACCAGGTGTCAAAATAACCCAGAGTTTAACATCCAATAGACGATGATTCATTAATCAACAATGTACTGTAGTGGTGTCGTGTAACAAGTTCAAAGTACTATAACATGCTCTTTTTCCAATTCGATTTTTTCTGAGCTATGGAATCCCAATCGAATGGTCTGGAATTGACTTCTGCAACTGTTTCAAGTCTTCTAAAGCTGGAGGAAGGCCAACAGATTTCTGACGTAATAAATATGGCTGCCTAAGGCAGACGATTAGCCGTGGAGCAGTGGTTAACGCATCTGCTTGAAGACTGGTAGGTACTGGGCTCGAATCCCATTCGTGGTATATGGGGTTTTTAATCCCAGTACCAGTGTAAAAGGAACGCAAGTCCGGATCACTGGTTGGAACGGGACATAACCTAACAGGTCCCCTGAGGAGGATCGATCCTTCGACCAATCGAGTCGAAAACTCTTGGGTATACTGTGATATTTCATTTCATGTAATATGATACAACTGGAGCAATGTATAAATTAACCTCCACATTGATCTCTGCATAGAAATAATTTTTCGATTTATAAATTATTTTTTTCGATGTGTTTCTCGAAAATTGCTCGTGTTGTCCCTTATTAACAGCTGTGTATTAGAGCCAATCCAGAGTCCGCTATGTTCATGCTACAATCCCACTCCACCAGATCCAGACGACTTACAACCTACCTATACAGTGGACTATTCACATACAACATAACGAACAAACTCCAAGTAATCTTTTTATTCGTTTAATAAGCTGAAATACGTCAAATCAAATCTGTTCTTTCAGTCAATATGCAATCATAGATGAAAACGTTAAAATAGCATAAAATGTAGTATAAGTATAGGAATAAGTGCTGTAAAAAGAGTATAGTTCGTTATAAGTGAGACGATAATTATTGTGAAACTAATCTGAACAATAAAGGAATAAACAGATAGTTCTAAGATCTCAACGATACTGCATGAAACCTTCCATCAAGCGCTCGCTCGGTTATTACGGATCCCCGGTTATTATCCTCATAACGCGATCGATTAATAGTCGTTCCCAATATGCCAGACGAATCCCCAGTCGAATTTATGCTAAAAGTTCATAACCTGCCTTGCGTTCAATAGGGCGAGCGCTCGGGAACAGTATGACTGGTACCGAGCGTGTAGGCCTACTATCATAATTATCACATTCATTTAATGTTAGATGCAAACACCGGTTAAATTTTTTTTGTCTCGTTAGCAGAACACTGAACGTAAAACTATTATACCAGTAAATAGTTTGAGTGAAAGAACCGCCCAGTATTCGAATACACAGTGTGCACTAACATAGTCGACTAGGGGCGGACCCAGAACATATTTAGAAGGGGAACTAATTTTTATAAATATAGAAAGCGCACTAGCATTATTAGGGGGTGGGTTATGCTGAATCTCCTATAGCCCGTGTCGACTGAAGCAGAACGGTATATTAAAAAATATATACCAATTTGAATTTCATGATTAAATCTAAGCAAAAAAAAAAACCTAACAGTTATAACCCGTATAATTATTGTTGAAAGATAGATTTCGACAAAGACTAACTAACTATAGGCACGAAACGCTATCACTATTCTTATATATCTTTAATTATATTCATGTATTAATGCTATAACTACTGTTTTCCTATTAATTATAAACGAATTAACTGACGACAGACCCGCTCGTTGTGACATCAAATGAACTATCTAATTCTTCTCTATAATTATAATTACATACACTGTACATCATGTGTAATAGTTTCACCAAAAGGAACAATAAGTCAAGTCAGATTGAGTTGCTACTACCACTCCCGAGGGTGTTGCGTGGTGCGTGTCGCGAGTTGCGTGTTTATTTTTCCTCAACGTAACATGGACAATCTGCAAACCTCTACTAGACATTGTGCAAGTCAAAATTAAATACAAATGTGATTGACTTTCGTTGTTTAAATAATTGAAATATAAAACGTATGAACAGTATTTCTAAAAAAAGATTCATTAATCGGTAAGGGGAATGAACTCTGACTAAAACACCACGTACATGCAATTAAATATAATTATACACCTTGATCATACTTTCAATAGCGTGTTCTGAGAACAAATAATTATTTTGCGAATACTCACTGACTGGTTTTTACAACTAACATTGCATGAATGTGATATGATAGAATACGATTGGTACCAGTCAAATTATTCGCGAGTTCTGAGCATCTTGAAAACGAAGGTCTCATGCGTTGATCAGTGTGAGGGAGAGTGGGGAACATGATGGTACGAGATCGAAATCAAGTTTGTTGTAAAAATATAGAAAAGTTTGTTTTACAATGTAGCTATGTTTTTAGGTAAATAAATATTTCTTGATACCAGGTAACTAATTTTTGAAACCCGATATGATCCACCCATTCCTGCTAACATTCCTGGATCCGCATCTGGGCCTACATACTATTAAAATGACTCCCTCCTCCCTGCCATTTTAATATTGTATAACCTAACGGTGAAATAAATTCTGACACCAACATAATAATTAAGTAAATATGCACTTTGTCTTTACAAACGTCTCTGATAGTGTGTGGTATTTTATGAACAAACTTTATTAACAAATACACTTATTAATAATGAGCGCACAACTGTTGTTAACAGACATTGTTCTTTGTGGTCATGTGGCCAGAACAACCAAAAATAAATCTTGTCTTGTCTTGTCCGATAGAGTGAAATAATGCAGTTATACCTTCAATTCTGGCCAGAGTATTGGGTACGGTGGTTCACGTGGTATCACTGTCCGTCACGCAGTGTTCTACTCTGTACAAACTTGTTTACAATATTATATTGCTGTACATAAATAAATAGTCGTGAAAAAATTGACAGTATTAGGAAAGTAATATGTACAATAATAAGAATTAAAATAATCTTATAACATCAATGCAGCATTGTTTCGCATCTGAGGTAGACAGACACAAAATGGTTTCTGGCGCGCTTCCAAACATTAGTTTCATTCCAGATATTATTATATATTTAAAACACAATGGAACTAATAACGAACTTTCCCAAATAGTTTGATTAACTGATCGGGAAACAGAATGTTTAACATATGAGTTTGCGCCTGCGCAAATTGATAATAACATTTCAACGTATATGAGTTATGTATTTCTATTGCAAAAAGCCGAATGGGGGTTTGTGGTGAAAATCATAATTTTGTTTTATATTGGGTGCTATACCTGATAATTATGATAAGATTCTAGTTCATTGGGACTGTAGTTTTATTTGAGTTTTGCATGAGAAAAATTGATCTGTTATCTTATCAAAATATGATACTCTGTTTAAAAAAAAAGAAAACGCCAGATGACAAAACACGCTAACCATAAGTGAAATATCTAAAAACAGAAAATATTCGGTTTTTCATGTATGAACACGAATGAAATAAACTGTACACACAATACAAGTATAACATATACTGAATGATATGTCTAGTACTGTATACTTGTAACAAATACTTCAGCAAATATAATGTCGATTCCAAATGTCATCAAAAACATCATTATTATAATTATTGTATATCCATAAAGTGAAGGAAGCCACTTTCAACAACTTAAAAGACAAGTATTATTGGCTTAGATAGAGGCCCGCCCCATCATCCAATCAAAAGCGGCGTACCGGTACTTCGATAGTCCTTAATTTATGTACATATTTTACATACACGTGTTTACAATGTGAATGCACGTTGTTGTTCACATGCTCCCGTATGACTGCGGCGTGTGTAACAAGACGATTCCCGTGATGATCACGGTGGCAATGACGAAGAGAATCAAGAGAACGCGGTCGACAATCTGTGCCACTTGTTGCCATTCAACTCTAATGGCGTCTCGTTTGTCTTGGTCCGCGAGACGTATTTCGTTTCGCTCTATTGTCTGGTATACTTTTTGTAAAACTCGACTGAATTGAGCTTCGAAGTTTTCCATTAAGGGACTAGTTGCCCCTTCGGAAGATTGAAACTTCACAAAATGAATTCCACCGTTATTTTGTCGAGAATCCCCATCCATTTTCGATTCCATGTGACGTGATGATGTTTCGGAAACTGTCTTGTATTCCTGTAATATATCAAATAAGGATAAATCATATAAACACAAAATTATCTATATCAGTGAATTAGCATTTGACGAATAAATCAAAGAACTATTTAGGTACTGTAAACGCGAAATGCTAGAACTCGTGTTCGGGAATTAATATATTTCTGTTGCTGTTTGGAGAACTTATTTATTGTGCCTATTTTATAGCCTTATTACAAGTTCACATATACACTCACTGCTGGTTTGGTAGTGCCCATTTCAACTTCCGTCTGTGAAGCCATTTTGTACCGGATGTATGAACTAGTTCCCGAGGCACCGTTGCATCCTGGGGTGAACTGAAGTTAACAAAAGAGTTTAAAATGTACAAGACTTAGACTGAATTCTGACCAAAAAAATATTTTTGCAAGGGTTTATTAGGAGGTGTTTTATTTTTAAATGTGAATTTGTTTATAGTTTAGTTGTAAATCATGTGTCAAAAATCCATCAATTGTTTGCAAATTGTGGAATGTTGTCGGGTGTTCCTCTTTTCGTTTTCCTTAAAATTGGTTTTCGACACAGTTCAGGAAGCAAACCGAATTTAGAAACTAATTGTAAATGATATCCATGAAATGAATACGGGTTACTCATCGTATTATGTAAAGCTAGATATTTAATTCAGTCGGTAGCGGAATCTAAAAAGAAAACAAACACAACAATAAACTAATTTTGGACTGAACAAAAGAACGAAACACCTTGTGCCTTTAATAATTAATTAAAATAATAGATATTGCTGTAAGTGGGAGATAAAACATATAATACTAACCACGGCGTTACACACAGGCGCCGCTGAACCTTGGATCGTGATGCAGAACACCTTGGCAAAGAAGCCAAATGCAATCTTCTTTATTGATGACGGGACGCCTTTTCCTCGTGCTCCTTTGTGGTGAATGTTGAGAGTTAATACGGTCATCCCGGTCGCAGACGATACAATGAATATTGTTGTTCCGTAGTAAATACCTGAAAGAACAACAAACCTCATCGTAATGTTATTGCTGTTTCGAAGTTTATACCTGAATAAAACAACTATTCTCATCCTAATATTACTGTCGTTCCATAGTATAAGCAAGAAAAACCCAACTCACATCGTCATGTTATTGTTCTTTGTATAATATTATGTACCAGGTAAAAGACTTCGTTATATTATTGTTTCATTAATTTCCAACATTTTTAGATTATGAAAAAAAAAAACCCCAGTGAAACAGGAAAGTAAAAATGATTTGGATATTGTGAGTATTCGGAACATTGCTAAAAAGGCATACTTGAATCTATAAAAGAGATTTTCACTTTTCGACCGCATTCCGAAATGACACTGTATAAAACCGTGTCATTACAAATGAACTGCAGGCCAAAGAGCAGGAAATTGATAGGTAGGTAGGTCTAATTACGAACAGAAGACAATTTCGTACCAAAGATTATACACCGAATCACTAATCGTTGCCTGGTTCTAGTTCAAGTGTAGCTCAAAGGTATGACACGGATGTGGTGAAATTGATCTTCCTAATATTCTGTGAATACGTTCAGATAATGTTTGTCATGTCAGGTCGTTTGTGTGGAGTCTTTATCGGCAGAGATGGTAATGCGCAAGTGAATACGTGTAAATGGTTTTAAAATGTCTTATTAAGGAAATGCTTGGTACTCAACCGCAAGTTCTTCAAACGATAAGTGCAGGATAACAATTACTAAATTTGTATTAGACCATTTGGATTGGTTTGTTTGCTACTATAGCGTGTACGTGATCGCTAAAGCCATTTGTTGTACAATATGTATGAAAAACCACTATAAATGCATGAAATAGAAACCACATTTTAGAGAACTATTCTTGAGTCTAAAAGTCCACACCTTGACATAATTATACGCCTTTTAGATTTGCAACGAAAAAGAATATAATTCTCCAATTCTAATGCTATAAACATTATTTTGTAACATGTTTTTGGCTAATATAGCATTTGTTACGATTAAAATTAACATTTACGTTCATCTTATTGTTTAGAATTGCAATATATGTATATCATTATATTATGTGTTTCTGATGATCCAAATTGTTAATGTGTACTTTTATCTAAAATTATTTGTATTGTGCTAAATTATTGTAGGTAAATGTCCAAGGACTACACTAAGCTATTACAAACGCATTTGATATACATGTACATTATTTATACATTTACACTGTATATTGATATTGAAAGTAATAAAATGTAAGTAAATATAACTGCTCTATCAGCCAGAAATATGTTACAAATAGCATCAGATATGTAAGTATGGTGTCATCTGTCTTTAAACTTGAGAGTTTGCCTTAAAACATGGGTTGTGAAGACAAGAAATAGCAGTGTTGTTTTGTTTTTCAATTTCATTTACTGCTTACGTGCTAATCTTTATTTACTACGAAGAAAATCGCAGGCTGCATTTCCTCTATTTGTAAACTACCACACTAAGCACACTTCGTCATAATTGCTCTGTTTAAGTAGACCGGAAAACTGTCCTATTCTACTTCCAATCTAGTCAATACCTCAAAATAGAATGAGAAATATTGAATTCTTTGTCGCGTATGTTGGTTCAAATAAATGTGTGGCCGTATTTCTGATTACCTTGTGCAAAAGCATATAGATAGGCAACTGATATATCCATTGGCACTAATTGTGTCTCACTGTTAGCAGATTTAGTTCTCTATGTATGCATATATTATGCTGATGAGATTTTAATCTTAACGCAAATAAAGAACTTGAACCATCAAAAAAATATCATAATTTTTATATAATATAGCTAATTTAGCAAAATAGAAACAAATTTATCTGCTAGTTGGTTTTTAAAAATAGCTGGACAATTGATCACATTCTATTAAATTGCTACCTAGCGTTTATAGAACAGGCCCCGTGCTTATAAACGATTTAAAGTTTAGACTTTAACTGGAAGTTCAAACTTTAATATAGAAAATGCTGCTTATAAAATATTTAAAGTCTAGACTTTAGTCTTTAATAAAGTTCAAACTGTATTACCTAATGCAATGTTAAAGTAACCAGATTTTAAAATAGAAAACCCAACAAATTTAGTCTTAAACATGATGGGAAGTCGCCAAAGACACTAGTTAATTGTAAAATTTCGAAAGACTAACAAAAATAGTGATTAAAGATCGATTAAAATTTGCTTAATAATTTTACGATCGATAATAAGGATGGGTCAGAAATATCGACATAATTTTTACCTTCAGTCGTCCTGTACTTGTAATAAACAGAGTTTGGGAAACGCATAGATTTTCAAATGATTACTTGCCTCTACAGAAAGTTCAACTTTCTGCTCCAACATAATCATGGTGTCTACGTATCACCAATTCTCAGATTAGTTAGTTAGTTATAACTTATTTACGTGCTTCTATCCAATTAAGGTTCAAGTACGTCTGCCATGGTCACGCTGCCTCGACTGCCTGTCCAGGACAGAATTTAGTGTTAGTATGATAGAGAAAACGCGCAACTCTGACTTGATAAGTAGCAAGGTATCTTTTATATGCACTTCCCCACAGACAGGACTGTACATACCACGGCCTCTGTTGGACCAAATGTGGACACTGATCGGTGTAAGTGGAAGTACACCTACCAATTGGGCCTTGCGGAGCACTCCCTCTGAGATTCGAACTCAGTACGATGCGTTAACAACTAACATCTCCATTTATGGATCAGGACATTCATTTCATTCCGTAAAGTTTCATTTTATTGCTTAACACATTTTGTTACTATATTGTCGAACTCGCATTCCTACCAGACTTGCGTTAATTTGACACCGGTACAAACTTGATCACTTTCAACTACTAGTAATGGGGAGCGGGTAATGTGGTTTAACGCCTTCATCCATCCGAAGGATGTTGTAGAGGGCGCTGAGATTGAGATGTCGTCTTCTCAATCCCAGAGGGAGGAGGGGGAAGGGGTTGGGGGGTTGATGGGACTAGTAATGCAACTTTGTCTTGATTAAATGCCTTTTCTGGTGATGTTGTCTGCATTGTGAATGGAACGACTAGACACTAGACGGAGCCGGCCGGCTGTTGCATATTAAGGAACCGCACCTCGGTGTTTACCTACGTGCTTTGACAATGTTTTCTCTTGTGTTCAGCTCGTCACGCTGTTAGGGTTGTCTTTATTTCCATTGTTGACCTTTCATTATGACTACTTGCAAGCAGTCGGAGATTAATTGCAAACTCTCACGTCGCACGACAAAACTACTTACACATCTATTGACCTAAATTAGACTATACAATGTTAAAATTACTATTTCGCGTCCGTTGACGCATTTCTCAGAATAAATTCAACTTAAATTACGAGTTTTGACAACATGATCGCGGTAAATCGATTGCAATGATTTTATTAAACAAATTACCCCCAAATCCAAAAACAAATTCCCAAATGTCTGTGAACCCTTCTGCACTGAAATACGACCTGGCACTGAGATATTTATATTAAAGGCAAAATGTCTAGTTTTAAGATGAATGCCACCGTGCTTGCGCAGGTAATGATTATTTGTAACTTATTTCTGACTAATTGTATTATTAAAATAAGCATCAATTTTACTATCATCTTATTGCTTTCAATTATGGGGATTTTTAACGCAGCATTATAAATAATATCTTGGAAATATTGTTTAGTTGATGTTGAATTTGTTTTAGCGTGTCCAC
>JAULBR010109839.1:0-20188 GCA_032355825.1 Melanodrymia aurantiaca | reverse complement strand
CAGGTACTCGAGGTTAGCGTGCTCGAGATAAACGTGCTTAGTTTAGTGTTATTGCATAGGGAAAATGCCGGGACCGGTCACGGACCTCGAGATAAACCAGGTATTCGAGGTTACAGAGTTCGCGATAACGAAGTTTGACTGTACATTAACACAACCACCAGAGATACATTATCATTATAAAACATGCATTATGTATCATTATATAATCGATACACAATCCACATAGCATTGCATGATCATGCTATTTAAAACATTACTTCTTTTTTCGGGAAAATGTGTTAGCCAATATTTTGTAGCTGAAGTGAACTTTAAAAAAAAAAAATTGACTACCCTTAATTTAATGTGAGCCCAGGTTTAAAAGTTTATATATATTATTTCAGTGATGTATGGTTAAAATTTTCCGAAATACCCTATGACACATTTTTTTCAATAATAAAATTCATCCAAAAGTAAATTTGGTGTGCTTGAATTATAGACAAATTTTTAAATTGGTTGATGTTTTATAGGACGATTACTCGGACAAAACGCAGTTTGTTGAGGAGGATAACCGAAGAGCTGACCTTCAAGCCCAGGAACAGGTCATTGAGGATGACCTTTCACTGATACGAGAACGGGAGGAAAGAATACGGCAACTTGAGGTAACTCATCTCATGTTTTTTTAACTCTGATTTGTATATAATTATACATTTGTTTCACGTAAATAGTCTGCAGAGCCAAATCATAACTTGTCTGACAGTATATACCAGTTTTATTAATATTTTAATTATAATTTCTATTTTTACTACTTCCTCTAACCAAATCCATTCTGACCTACATACGACTCAAACCACTAGGTTCAATATTAGTAATAACCCATTTATCTCTTGTATTCATTCACCTTTCACTATTTAGTTTTACAATGAACACAATCATAGTTGTTTTAATGAAAAGTAGGATGAATCCTTTTTATAGTGTATTGATATCGGTCTTCATTATCACTTCCTCTATTTCAGTCAGATATTTTGGATGTAAATGAAATATTCCGTGACCTAGGAGCCATGATATCAGAACAAGGGGAGATGCTTGGTATGTAACGTGCTTGTTTTACACAGTTTGTTTAAGTCAGTTTAAGACAAACATATAGTATAATGAGTAAATCAAAGGTGTAACTATTGTTTGACAACATAATATAGTTTTCAAAATTTAAACAGCATTTTTCGTTCACTTTTTGGTACTAGGAGTAAAGTGAACAGCTAAGCTATTTATTATCTTACATGTACATGGATGAGAAAATGATACACTGCTAAAAATGTTAATGTTTACTAAACATTATAGTCTTGATTTGTAGAACTGATGACATATGTTTTTACTATACAGTCAAACCTGTCTTAAGCAGCCAGCTAAGGTAGTACCAAAAAGTGGCCCCTTAAGCCAGATGGCTGCTTAATACAGGTCGTAATGTACTAAAATTGATCATTTGGTAGAATATTTAGGTGACGCTTTAAGACAGGTGGCTGCTTAATACAGGTGGCCACTCAAGCAGGTTTGACTGTAGTTGGTAAACACTGTACACAGATATTGCCTATTTACATTGTACCATGCATTAATCACATACATTGGTTATATGTAAATTTAACATGACATTGCTTGTTCTAGATACGATTGAAGCAAATGTAGAAAAGACTCATGGTAATGTTGAATCTGGAAACCAGCAACTTATCCAGGCATCCAAATATCAGGTACTTAATGAGTTTGTCTTTCATTATTTATACCCTGTTGAAGAAATTAAAAACATTTTCTAATTGTTTTACACGGTTTGTTATTTGCACTTGAGTTAGTTAGTTGTAACTTATTTACGTGCTTATATCCAATTGAGGTTCAAGCATGTCTACCCTGCACCCACAGTCCAGCTACCTCAACTGCGTGTGCAGGACAGAAGTTAGTGTTAGTACGAGAGAGGAAGCCCACTCCTCTTATTTGAGAAGTAGTAAGAGATATTTATGTTCGCTTTCCCACAGACAGGACTGTACATACCACAGACTTTGTTAACCACTAGTTGGATACTGGCTGGGGTAAGTGGTGTACACATACCCACTGAGACATGCAAAGCACTCTCTAAGGTTGGAACCATAATAACAATTATAAATCACATTCCTTAAGCAGGATTTGAACCCAGTACCTACTAGTCTTAATACCACTAGTCGTCTAACCACTACACCACAGAGACCGGTGCAGTTGGGTAGATATCAGTGACAGTAAATTCTATTTATATTTCCCCTAGACAGTGTTTTGTAACTGTAGTTTTTAACAAGTCTTCGTCTGTTTTATTGCAGAAATCATCTCGGAAGAAGATGTGCTGTTTATTAGTTACATTTTTAATTATAGCTGTGATCATTACAATCATTCTTGTGCTTACTTTGAAATAATAGAGACATGTTTATAATCATACCTTTACATAGACATCATTTACATAATTTACAGAAGGTACTGTTTCAAGTGTAGCTTTGTCTGTTTAATGATGAATCAATGCATCATTCAATCAGCAGGTCAATAGCTCAGAAAATGGTGAGAGGATTTTAAGATGGATGCCACCCAAAGTGCACATCTAATGTCCTTTTAACATATTTCTAGCTAATACATGTAGAGTTAACTTCTACTTATATTATATTTATTACAATATATATTATATGTATATCCAGTGCATTTGTAATATAGTCATTGTCCAGACTTTTGCTGACAATAATTTAATATGATACAAATTAAGCTGCTATAACAATTTGGATGACCAGAAATACGTAGGATAGACATGTTGGAATTGTAAGCAATAAGATGTAAGTAAATGTTAATTTTAATAAATATTAAATGCTCAATTAGCCAGGAACATGTTACAAATAGCATTAGGTGTGCATGTATGATGGTATCCATCTTCAAAATTGCGAGTGCGCCTTTCAACAAAGATAATTGACATATTTAGTCATCAAATCAATGTTTGCAATGAAAATGAAAAAACCACTTATGTGCACAAGTGGGATTCAACCCTACTGCACCGATTCACATGGCACTTGACTGTCCAACACCCCAACACCATAACGGCTTAAAAAAGAATGCCAGTTTAGCCATGTTTATGATGTGCACTGTCAAGCCCATGGATTGAAGTCAATGTAATACATAGTATTATCAGCAATTATTTATTTGCATTTGGGCTTGTAGTGCACATGTACTCGGGGGCTGAAATTCACCAGCAGAAACACCAACACCGGACATATAAATGAAAAAACACGTGCACATAATATTTGTATTTAAAATAAACCATTCAATATTGGCTGTGACCTGTATAGAAAATAATAGTGAGAATGGATGGCTATGTAAGGAGAGACGATGAATGTATGCAAGACCGACGATGTGAATGAGGAATATAATTAATTTAGAATATTATCTGAGATATTTGTTCTTATTATCCATTATTCCAGAGGGCAGCCCAATAGCCGATGTCTTTTTTCGTGCTCGGGTGTCTTTAAATTATACTTCCCAGAGGGCAAACATAGTGGGAAATATTTTTCTCACTGAGAAATATAACAACATTGGATAACATGTCACTTGATTGGCTATGACCATCACCAAGAGGGCATTCATTGACAGAGATGCTAGTAAAATAACTTTTACCTAATGCAATGTGATGTCACTATTTATAATAAACATGTGATGCACATTGAGTAGAACCAGCTTGATTCATGTTTTTGCAGAGTTAAATCAATGCAAAATGAGTTTTGAATGTATCGCAAGTGAGGTAATAAATAGAATATTAATTAAACGAGCTACCATGTATTATGTTTATGTACCGTGTGAAATAAAGCTTGTGACAAACGAAAATGATTTCACTTGGGACTTAGACTTGATAATGCTAGCTTCTTTAATATTCTCTATACAGTGTATATGTGTTTGTGTAAATAGACGATTAGTATATGTATATATAGTGTTACAGTGTATACCTGTGTTATAATATTGAAACATTGCTCACTTTACTGGAGTGATTTGGATTATATGTACTAAATGGACCATGTTGATTGACTTTGCATAAAGTACATTGTATATTCATTCTGTCATTTGTGATTCAGTTGTTTCAACTTGACCCAATATGACGTGCCAAACTTCAGAATAGTCAAACCTGTGTTAAGCAGCCACCAAAGAGAGTAACACAAAATCATCTTAAGACAGATGATAGCTTAATACAGGTCTCATTAGTTAGTTATCTTGTTTACGTGCTTATATCCAATTGAGTTTCAAGCACGTCTATTCTGAACATGAAGTCCAGCTTCCTCGACTGCCTGTCCAGGATAGAAGTTAGTGTTAGTATGGGAGAGGAAGGGATCTTTTATATGCACTTCTGCACAGACAGTACTTACATGTACATGTACCATGGCCTTTGTTAAGGTAGTGGGACACTGACCGGTTAAGTCGTGTATGACTGACTACCCACTGAGACTTTCGAAGCACTCACTAGGGTTGGAGCCAGTACTGCTTTGAGTGGGATTCGAACCCAGTATCTCCCAGTCTTGAACCGGATGGTTTCGCCAGTACACCACAGAGACTGGCAGGTGAGATTCTACTAAATTAGATGATTTTGAGATTGTTGTGGTCATCAACAGATTTGACTGTATTTAGACAATTGTTTACTTCTTCAACTAATCTTGACTTAGTGTTATCACTGCTTCTTCATATCTTGACGAGATTTTCTAAGTTATTTAATGATGGAAATGTGTTTATTCAATTTGTGAAAGAATGACAAGAAAAAAATACTGACTGCACTGTTTTACGACTCAGTTAATCTGGGCTACATCTGTCTAATCGACAAATATTCCTCAACCAGATACCCCGGTAAGTTTGTTGCAGATATTATAGTCCCAAAACTGTGTAACATGGTACTCTGTCAAAACAAGCATAATAGTTTATTCCTGCATAACAGAATTTATATATGCTTCTATTTGTCTAATCCTTTTGGGAGAAGATACAGAAGAAAGGTTGACTTGAGCACACTGATTTGTGAACCTTAGATCTGTGTTACAATTTGAATATTGTAGTGAAATGGATTTGCGATAGACATTGATGTTGCTACAGACATTGATTTGTTCAAAGCTTATTCCATGGTTGACAAATATGTCATGACAACTACCTTATTCCTTAATGTCTAACAAATATATATATATATATCTGCAGTGACATAATAATTATGTGTGCATGTTGCGCCTTTGCAAATGTCTGTTGCCAGGTATGCTTTCTTGTGAATGTATATATTTTGTGCTGCCCATTTGTATAAACCTGGCCCCTGTATGTCTAGGATGTGCCCTAAAGGAAGTATACTGTAGATCATGAAATTAACGCGCCACTAAATTTATGCGAAGAATGGGTGGTCAGACTAAAATGCAACATGAAAGCAATACGAGTGGTCTCCCTTTGAACAACACGGTTGTGTAGCAATCAGTTAACTTAAATGCGTTACATTATTAATGCGAATAATTCTCACTCTCATTTTTCGCATTGATATAATGATCGCATTAATTTCAGGATCTACAGTATATGTTGTATATGTTATGCTTCGACGGATTTTGATGTACTGTTAGTGTTATAATGTGTTTATGCTGTTCCCTGACAAATATATATACAGTGAAATCCCTCCAAACCGAACATACTTGGGACAGAGTAAAATGTTCCATTTAGAGAGGTGTTCGGTTTACTGAGGTTTAAATACAGCACATAACGCTGTGTGGGACTTTTAAATATGTTTGGTTTTGAGGTAATTCTGGTTTACTGAGGGTCCGGTTTAGAGGGGTTTCACTGTATATGCTTTACCCTGATGGTGTATATATTATTTAAAATAAAATGTTTTTTGACTGTGCCATGATAAAACTGTCTATGCTCTGCCATGATGAAGTCTATATGTTGTTTTCTAACAACAAATCAGTGGTGCACCCTTACAAATGGGTCTATACTGTGACAATACATGTGTCTATGGTGCACCCATACAAATGTGTCTATACTGTGACATTACAGTTGTCTATGGGGCACCCTTACAAATGTGTCTATACTGTGACATAATACAGGTGTCAATAATGCATCCCTATAAATTTGTCTAGGCTGTGCCCAAAAAGTGTCTATGCTTGACATACATATAACATGGTCAATAGTATCTCTCTGAATTTTAAATCATGTATTTTATTCTTTGTATTTTAGAATTGCACGATTCCAGTTGTGATCATGTATATATGTATATAATTATAATAAGAACAGGATTTACATATTGACTTCAGAGAAGCCATGTGAACAACTTGTGTCCTGTATATTACTTTTGAATGTTTATTTGTGCAATGTATTCTTATTACAGCTTTATAATTGTTATATATTTATATAAAATTCTATTCTTTTTGTATAATATTCTCTATAAGTTAACTGAGTGTGAAATTTGTGTACATAATATAGTTGGAACACTTGAAAACAAAACTAAGATGTTACTGCTTATTGCTTGAGTTTTGATATTTTTAATAAGATTTAATTTGTACAGTGTATATTCAACTTCAAACTCTTTTTCATTGATGGCACTGACATAAAAAGTGAATCCAAGACATCCACTTACTGGTAGATTTCAAATGAAATGCTAATTTTCTGGAATGTTGTGTTTATGATGAGTGCTATGCTGAGAAAAATAAATGCGACTTACACCAGTATTTCAATAATTTGTTTTGTTAATAATCATCTTAATTCTTCTTCTTTTAGTTCACTAATAATCATCTTAATTAGACATAATGATAATGAATGACAAAAAGAATACCTCCTTCATGTCTTGTGATATAATTTATCAGCACTTGTTGATAAAAGTATAAAAATTGTCAGTAATTATTTTGATCAACTCGTACTAGTAAATTATGATATGACAAGACACTTGGGGAATATTCTCTATATAGCACTGGACATAGAACTGTGATCAAGTTGTACATTCCATGAATGTGAAAATTAATTCATGTGCGAGCTTTATTAATCTTAATCATGTATATAATACATGTATATACACATGTATATGCTTGTGTCTATGATGTCCAGGTACTGGTATGTGACAATTCTGTATGGTTTTACAATTACTTCACACTGAATTCAGTCATTTTTATAGTGTAAATATTTAAGTACTTCATGTAATATATAATTATTTCTTTAGACATGATATTTGTAAGTGGTGTAGGAAGAGGTGAATAAATGGGATCTAGCCACTCCCTCTTTCCCCCCTCCCCCCTCCTCCCTTGACCCCCTTCCCCCATCACACACATACTTTTCAGATTTTGAAGCAAAATTATTTTTAGAGCATATAATTTTCCAATTTTCTCACGAGGGCCCCCATCTCCCAACACTTTTTTGTCATCTTCCTACATCACAGTGTAAGTTCAATCTAGTAAGACACATACATTTAGGTCTATATTGTATATTATATCATACATTGTTAATTTAAAAGCTGCTAGTATTCCAAGTAGCATTATTTAAAATTCAACATGCATATTATGGTCTCTCACAATCTTCACACTCTCTTGTTTATAGGACTCATTTGAATTGAAATCTAAAATGGGTCTATTTTGGCCAAGATTATTTTATTCCCTTTTCAAATACCGGTACCATAGAATGAATTGAACTTGGTGCAATGTTCTTTGTACGCTTCAAACCAATATCATCCCTTAATGCATCTTTCAAAAGTTATGACATTTCATAATTTTTTTCAAAAAGATTTCATTTGGGTATAAATAATAACTTTTATTAACATTTTGGTTAAACCACAAAAAGGTTGACACATATAGAAATATATCAATACATTTTTTTTTGTAAATGTGTTTACATTAGCAACCAAACTCTTTCGGCTTTTTAAATAATCGCTTATGTTGAATTAGTGTTTTAAGAAAAATGTCTATCTGATACTACTGATTACTGTATTTAGAGAATACTCAACGAGCTACTCGGCAATGCTATTTATCTAGCACTTGTGAATTGATCGTCTGCTTCACAAGCTTTTGGCAAGTGAAGTAAACATCAATTGACGAGCATAAGTTAAACAGTATTGCCAAGTAGTAACTTGGGTATTCTGTTTGTTACCCCCGTTATTAATATACAAGAAATGGACAAAATCTGTAAACTTCATGTCTTTTTAGTCCAAATAATTATTGACTAATGTCATTGTAAAATATTTCATGCATTTGTCACACTCCGGTTGATTTGTATTCTGTATACTAAGATTCAGTGATGATTTGAATATCTATGTGACTTAGCACAATCATTTGACTTCATACCAAGGTATATTACCAATATGAGAGAAGGCAAAATATTGATGCAAATTTCTTTAATACTTATATGGGTAATAATATTGTAATATTTCACGTACATTAAATTATTATAATACATGTATATATTGACGAATTATATTAAATTTGTTTATAAATTTATTGATTTAGTCAAAAAGCAATGTCTGCAATTCTGTTTGGCTTGAACAATGACAGTAATGGTGTCTATTTAGTGAGTACTCCGCAAGCTGTTATTATAAGAACATGACGTTGAATAGACAAATCTATCACCTTGTATTATTATTAATCGAAAGGATGACATTTTCATCATTAAAATATTTATGCAAATGTGAGAGCAACCATCCTTGCGATTATTTTTGACTCTGAGCTATGTTCAACCCCAATAGATTTTACAGTGGCAGTCGCTGGGTTTTTATTCATGTTTTCTAGCGATGTAGAACAGACCGAACTGGGTTAAAACTGGTCGGTCTACTGGAGAGAATTGTTCCTGCGACCTGTCATATATTACTCCCATTCAACTGGTAGGCTGGGATATTACTCATGATTAGGCTATGCTTGTATTTTGTTTACCCACCTTCTCCTGACTTCACGTTTCAGAGATTAATGACACAATGGAGGAATCAAAATGGATGCACAGTTATTCTAGCAATTATTAATCTTAGAACTGCCGCTATTTTATTCACTGTAACAAGTATAAGATTAGTATAAAATTTGTTTTTGTAAACTGTATAGTCGGGGAACAACATCTCGGAACTGTTGAAAACTTGCAAATGTACTGTAAAAGTTGAATTTTACATTACCCGGTACTGTAAAATGGCTGGCTTCATACCTTCATCACAAGATCCCGATTTTCGCACTAAAATGGTGAATGATTCTCTTTAGTCTGTAAATGTACCTTTGTTTGGTAAAGTTGAAATGTTCTGCTAATCGGTAACATTACTTTGGAAATCAAATTTGTTAATTCAAGATATATTAGTAGGTGTAACATAATTTTTATTTTACATTTATTTTATTTTATTTTTTATAAAATAACATGACTTCTAGAATATTGTACAGACTTGGCAACTAATAAGATCATTTCTGTCCTTATACTAATGTTAACAAAATGAAAACATCTCAATTCTCACACATCATTACACAGACATCTGAAACACACATAAATATACAAAATATTGCATTGTATAATGTATTTACATAAATATTTGGCAATATGGAATAATAAATGGATTATTTCAGCAGAAACATTAAATCAAACTTGTAATATACAAGATCACAAAACTATCTACATGTAAATGCATATTGAAATACTTAAGTAATTCAACCTGTGTTAAAACAAAACCTATCAATCGGACATGTCATCAGACTTTTCTAGAGTTTATAATTATTTAGAACCAGGCATATTTTTGAGAGAGTGGGGAATATTCTGGATTGAGTTCTGTTGGAAAATATATCTCAGAGTACCAATTTTCCAAATATGTTTTGAGATAAGACGGAAACTCCATTGACAGATGTTGGGGAGATAACTCAGTTAATCCAGTCCAAGAAGATGTTACACTAAGCTACATTGTCTTGTCTATCAAACATACATGTACTACCTACCGTAATCCACTCAAGCAGTCACCTATCTTAAAATGACATCTCTTTGAGGTACTGAACCGACTAATCCAGAACAAAGTGACCAGTAGTAAGATGATTCTGTGGACTACTCTCTTGGAAACCTTCTGCTCTCTTTTTGTTGTGGGTTGACAGATTAGAATTGTGAAATATTAATCTATAGGTAAATGCATGTGGACCTAGATTGTCGGACAATACAATACTTCAACGAATATGCTGAACCAATAACGAACATGCATAACTAATAATAAATATGCACATGTAAACAAAAATCATTTGTTTCTCGTATGAGATAAAGCTTTCAGACAATGTTTCAAATAAAGCTGTCCGACAATAATGTATGGAATATCTTGTGGCAAGATTTCATTTTCAACTTGGAATTTCCATACATTTATCAGACTTGAGTATTGTTTATTGAATTTGATTTGATTTTAATGTCAACATGCAGTGAAATTCAGTCTCCTGTTGATGAATTTGGAGTTGGAATAACTCTTGATTGGTTGCCACTTCCTTGTCCTTCCATTTTCTTCTTTCTCTTTTCAATCTCTTTCTTGAGTTCATCATATCTGGGATGGTTCAAGGTGTATGTAAGTTTCCAAAGTGGTGGTTTTGAGATTGGCACGGCCCGTTGATCTAACATGCTTGCTGAATAGCTCTTCTCGAGTTTGGCTTGTGATGGCTCTGATGGTGGGATGAAGCGAGGTATATATCGTTTGAAGTTCTCTGGAGGCAGAATGCTTCCTGAAAGATCATAAATATACTAGAATCACTTGCAGGTTTAAACCGAGATTACAGAATAAGTTCTGTTTATAAAATGCCCTGAATTATACAGTGTAGGCCTATATGGATTGTATTTGGATACAAATGCAAACTAAATTAACTATAATGATCATCAGAATATGATAAAAAATATTACTGTAAAACTTATAATATTTGCATGTTTGTTAATGTTAATTTGTCAGAAAATTACAATCATGTGAGCAAGGATATCCTTTAAAAAGAAAACAATCATAACATAATGCGAAAATTACATTTTGAGATTTGATTGTTTCTTCAAAATCACAAACATTTATAGCTACGACTTACCAATTTTAACAATACCATGGAAATTTTAAAACATATATGGAATAAGTTGGAACAGAAACAAAATGTGTATTTTATCAATAAAAAAAGAAACGATTATGCGTAAAGACCCTTAAACTCTGATATTGGTGCAAAATATATCTGCTCTGCTGCATCTGCAGACCACATCAATGACCTTAGAAGTGTTGCAATGTGTTATTTATGCGTTTTGTGGAGATCTAACTAAGGAATTTTATGTAATATAATAACGCTTACATTTCTGTTGATGTTTATAAATTTATCGCATAATAAATGTATGCAACTGTATATACAAGGACAGTGTTTTCTCTTCTAGTTATATGCAAATAAATTTGTGTATAACTTGCTTTACTCCATCGTAACATTATCACACTTTTTCATGCTTTTGTTTCTAAATGATGTATACTATCATCATTATTCATATTCAATAATATCTATTAAATTTAGCACTTTGTAAAGAAATTCATATCATTATCTTACCATCTTCTCCTATTGGTGGATTCCGTGCCTCACTTTGGGTTTTCATCCTTTTGAATTCAGTTACATCTGCTTTTGTTCGTTTCATTGCCATCATTTTATACTTGTCATTTTCAAACATCCTAGATTCTTGGATATATTTACCAAACGTGTGGTCACCAACTTTGGAAGACTGCGGTATATTGAGTGGGTACATTGCTGCAATGACATCTGGTATTTTTCGTCCTGATGCGTTAGTCGAAAACCCGAACTGACGTCGAAAGTTTCTCCAAACATTACTGTTGTAACTTGGATCTGGTTTTTCAGGAAATGGAGGTTCATGCTTGCCCGCCTCGAGCCACAGTCGGTACTGGATGGACGGGTTTCTGCGTATGCAATCATTCATGTCATTGCGTAAGCGATGGTTGCACTCGATGTTGAGTGAGGATGTTGGTTTTCGTTTGATCGAGAGCTGTTCGACGGGGCGAGGAGTGAACGCAGTGTAATGTGGTACAGTACCGAGTATGAGCACTTCACGCTCCTCTCGGGTCGGCATCCTCGTAGTAGTCAGTGATATTCGTATCGGTATTGTCTGTAAAAGTATAATTATAATTTCTACATAAGTATAATTATAATTTCTACATATGGGATTATTAATTTATCATTATTGTTATGGTTATTTGGGCCACTAAAGGAGACTTGATCAGTTGTTACCAGCACAACTGGACTCAACTGCACTCCAAATCTCTAAAGCATCATCAACTACAGCTTGAACATAGAAAAGAGAGCATAAGTATTATCTTCCTTTTTTTGTGTTCCAGCTACATATGGCTGATCCGGTAATTAGGCCAAATAAAAAAAAATTGGTGATCGTCCCCGCCCTTACATGTACCTGAAAAATGAGCCCGCCCCTGAATTATTATTGTTTATTTGGTTAAAAACTGTTAAAAATTCAACTTTCGTAAGCACCGTAACGGGTTAAACCATCACCAGGTCCATCTGGCGGCCAATATTTCGATGTGTACATGAATGAAATGTGGTCCATTATTAACATTTAGTTCAATATTAAAATGTCCTTGGAGTTGCCAGCTCTGTACCTGGTCTCCAGGGTTTTATAAAGTTTTTCACACAAAAATAAAAGTCCCTGATTTGTGTGATGAAAAGGACGATCACCTAACTTTTTTTAAAATTTGGCCTTAAGCAAAAAAAACTTTAAAAATTACATTTGTTCATGCAGTAGTGAAAATTATTGTTATGTAAACCTTGAATATTCATTTATTGACAGAAAACTGAAGTAAACATATAATTGTACTTTCAGTACCGGTACACGTTATTTGTTATCAATTACATCACATGGGTGGACGCCTACCAGCGTTAATCAAATCAAATTCTCAGTTCTAGCGTCGTTATTATTACTGATGCCAACATAACGATTATATGGTATAAAACAATTGGACTCAAAAGCCTGTTACTTAAAAATCCTTTAAATGAACTGTTCCGTGGGAACATCTATATAAAAAAGTATTATATTAATCCACATTTTTCATTGTTGCTGTGGCACAGATATGATCAAAGATATTAAACTACCGCAATTTGGACTTTTTCAAACGTGTTGTGTAACACTGAACATTGATTAAACCCCAACCCTGTAACGCCGTATAATTATTAATATTTGAAGTTTTGAACGGCACCATTTTAAACGCGAACAGACATTTGTTCAATTTACTTACAAATATCGCTTCTTGAGTTCTTCATAGTTACACTTACAGTTAGTTCCCCATGAGATTAGGCGCTCACTGGTTTTTAAAACAATTCCCGTGACGCGTTCAACACACAACACAACCACCTTTTTGTCGGGTCATTTTGCACATCCCATCGGTCATAATATATAAATATTTACACATATTTCTAAAAAAATGACTAATTAATACAATGTTCGGAGTTCTAAACAATCATAAATTAATAAGTCGCGCGTCATTGTGACGTAATATGTTGACATGATGACGTTCTTAAGAATCCAATCAAATTTGTTTTTATGAAATCCAAATGAAGAAAAATAAACAACAGTCACGTGTTATATACGTATGACCTAACATGGGTTTGTGAATATTATGGAATATCAAATTAATTAATATAAACTGAAACTAATAAATGCATTATTCCACTTGATAGCTCGCATGTAATACATGTGATCAAGTTTGTACATATTATAATACAAAATAAATATTTACCAGAGAAAAGCACACATTTTAAAACTAACATAGTCTTCGTTGTATTATAAAATATAAATATATTTATGTAGTGTGAAGATCGCAACATACATGGACAAAACATTCGGTTTTACTTACAACACGTTTTGATGTGTATTCTTTTGTTAAACAATGTTATAACATTGTTCGTTAATGTTTTGATAAGCCGCCATTCTGTCAGCTGCTGTCGCTATGGTCGCATGCAATATACAACCTGTTGATATGTATCAGTTACGATCACGCCCTCTTGAAAAATATATACTTTCAACATTGTTCAATATACGTGTGTTTCTATTATTTGTTCATTTCTCTCATTAACGTAATATATTTTTTCGAATCTTTCACCTGTTTCATGTAATAAAATAATAATGAATTACCTTTGTACCCGTACGGCCTTATCCAAATATTGCAGGAGGGTGTGTAATTATTGGAACAGCCCTAACTGTTTATAGTAGTCAGAGGAACGGTAAACACAGGCATGTGCGTGGCGGTCCATGCTTTGATCTGGGACAGTGTCCCGTTAGTGCATGGTGTACGAGGGACCTGGCTGGTGATTAGGGCGTCTTGTCTTTGATGATGCCGTGACGTAATTGCTGCCACTGTTGTCTTCTTTGCTTCAACGGTAAGTCACATGCATTGGTATGCATTGGCAGTATGTTTTTTTTATAACAAGCCAAACCTATCGGCTTTTTTTTTAATCACTGGATTGTTACACTGTCCATGTCTCACCGAATAGTTTAATCTAGTCCGACATAATTACAATTTATGACGAGTGTTGATCTAGGTTGGGTAAATATACCATGTATGTCTAATGTGTATGTTTTTGGTTACGGACAAAATTACCCACTGTAAGGCTTCATTCTAACCGCCACCCCACACTCCACACCGCACATAATTCCCATTTGATTTTGTCATACCCAGAGATGAGGGTGTTTAAGGAGCAGGGTCTGTGTAAAGTTATTTTTTTATATTTGGTTTTATATTAAATGGAGAGTTTGACCATTTGAATAACCAATGTAGTCCAAGAAAACTGACTGACATTGACAAGGGTCTAGCTGGACATAATCATTAAGACAAAACTTTGTCTAACCAACAAAATGTTAATCTAGACCATTCTCAGTCAGAGTTTTCTCGGACTACAACCAATGTGAAATATAATACATGTATATCATATATCATCTTCAACATTAAACGTCTGTTTCAAGATTTTTTTTAAATGTATAGAAAAAAATCTACATCACCTATATAATAGATCATAAATGTATGTAGTAGACGATTTACAAACAGGTGTCACCAGAAATGTTAGAAAAGGGTTTATTTATATTAAACCTTTGCGTGCAACTGTCTGCAAAGCCCACATACACAGACCATAGTTGGGAGGAGGAAGTAGTTTGTTTTATTTAACGACGCCACTAGAAACAAATCGATTATAAATCAGCGGTTATTGGATGTCAGACGCATAGTTATGCACACATGATCTCAGAGGAGACCCACTGTCGCCGCTTCATGGGCTACTTTTGCCGAAAAACAGCAAGGGATCTTTTATGTGGATAGCACACACCACGGAATTTGATAAACCAGTCGTGTACCACTGGCTGGAATGGAAAATAGCCCATAAAATGTTTTGCGCTGTGGTGGATCGATCCCTCGACCCATCCCGCCACAGGCAGACATTCTACCTCTAGACTACGTCCCACTCCGGAGGATGAAGGGAGGAAGAAGGGTCAATAATGAATGGATTCCCCATTAATGAATAAGGGCTTTGAGGTTCTTTCCCAAGAAATGTTTGGTAAAATGAGTGAAATATTTTGCAACATTTGTTCAGTATCGCTGAATTGGGATTATGGAATATACATACATATACGAGTTCTATTTTGATTTAAAATAAATACTAGTCACAAAATAGATAACATCCCAGAACCCAAAAGGCCTCAAAACACCACAGCAACCCATGGCCATACCACCACACCAATTTAGTTGCTAGAGAGCCTCTGTCTGGTCCTTGGTGTCCTAAACAAACAGAGCAAATTCCCAAACTAGTAATGCCTTGTTCGACTTAATAAAAAAGAAACCCATCAACATCAAACATGCAAGGTGGAATTAAGTTATTTCATATTTAAATTATATCAATCGAAGCAGTGTAAACAATAAATAACAATTTGACCAAAATAAGAACAGAGAACTTTCTTGGTAAAACTCTACATTTGGAAGATAAGCAAAATGAAAAAAAATATTCCTATTTACCCAATTAAATATTCTTATCATTAATCTTTAATTTCTTTTTTCATACATCTCTATTTTAATTGTTCAGTTTAATTTTAATTATGGCATGTAGAGTATGCAGAGTCTCAAAAGAGTACTTGAACTTGAAGAGATATTTCTTTAAACAACAAAAAATCTATACAGGTTGAGCATCCAAGAATATTTCTCCATTTCACATGATTTTATTTATTAATATTAAAAAATTGTTCTGCATTATTTTATACATTAGTATTAGTGGATTAAGAGCCACCTGATTCCTAAAAAAATAAAAAAATTGGGTAGAAGATATACTTCTTCCCAACAAAACCTTAACGTTGATCAACTGTGGACAGATGTTTTCACATAAAATGTAATCTAAACTTGGCTTATACCAACTCTCCCCGACCACCACCCCCTTCTGAACAATGTGCGAATTGTGAAACACCTCGATTGACATTTATGCTCGGTCCTTTACATTGAATGATTAAGATTGAGTAGGCCTATCAGAGTGCCTACTTTTCTAAATATTTAACAAACAGATACAGCCCCTGACCCAACCCACCCCATCCCAACCACCCAAGTCCTTACCACAATGTGTGTAAGTAAACAATTAATGTATAAATACTTACATACATGTATTAAGCTGTGAATACCAATGGTTGTATTATTCACTGGTAAACTTGTAATATGATGACTTTTTATTAGTAATACGGTACATACAAAGAACATCATTATTATTCAATAATAAAGTGGCAATGACACTGTTACAGAAATATTGCATCACCAAGCTACACATGACAGTAAATCTAGAGACTCGGCAGTAAAGGAGAAAACAAAAACTTAACAAATTACATAATTGAATACATTGAATGGTATATCGAAAGAAATTTTCTTCATATTTATTATGTAAAATTACATGTACATGTATATATATCACCTCAATATGTTATCTAGAATAGCTAATCCCTAGACTACATTCCACGGCCTGACGTGGGTATGTGCAATCAACCATAACTAATCCTGCCATTTTCTGCCTGGGCACCAATACTTATCAAACTCGCACTGAGGTAATAACAAAGCATTAATTTACATCATATTTGGCACAAAATCGACTCGTGCTATACATGTACATAGAAAAAATTTAAATAAATTATATGATTTTGTCATTGAAATGTTTGTTAACATTCTTTAACAACCCAACAACGACACAGTAATTTAATTATATTTTTAGATTTACTTTTCAACGTTTTTTCAAAACAAATTCACCTTACCTACAATACACACAAAGTTTTTGTACAATATGTATACACATTACTTGCAGGTTACAATAGTCATAGCATGGTCTGGCCTTGCGTGACGGGGGTGGGGAGTGTGGTTTCGAATATGAACCTAGCGGACATAAATATGAATTTAGTGGACCCTATTGTTTATTTTTTTCCCCTTAGTGCCATATTTTTTACTGTAAAAATGACCCTTTTCTCCAGTGGTTTGGGTTCATATGAACCACAACCGCCCCCAGCCTATGTCCATGGTTAATAAGTATAATTTTATTGGTATTAATATACTGCTAAGTGACCATTATGGTGCCAAAGTGTTTTTTCATAAAAACCCAGCTTGATTGAAATATTAATTAAATGAATAGTGTAAAGAAGCATAGAAATGGCTTGATTAGTAAATTGTGTTGAGTAAGGAAAGCTTGGAGATAGAAGTATTTGCAGCAATATCTGCTGTGAATAACAAAGAACATTGATCTGTTGCTGAGATGTGAAAAATGTTATGGCTTTCGCTTCTATTGATTTCTCGTGTTGCCATAGGCTTCTGACTTGCAAAGATCATAACTCAAACAAACAATATGTGAAATGCTAGACCTATACATGTGCATAATATATTGTCCTATATATTGGTGTTTGCCTGTGTATTTCTTCTCTAGTTGTTGGTTTTTATTGGGAGAGGGGGACCTGTGGGGGAGTGGTGGGTGTTGAATTCTTTATAAAGTTCAAGTCTGTACACACAATATATCAACAAAAACTTGGTTAAACCTATGTAATCAAATTCTTGGAAGATGAACATGAATTTATTGTTTTAATCCAAAAAAGTATCATGAATATTTTTGTTGAATTTTTTTATTTTATAATAGAAAATCTTGTAGATCTACACTGATGAATAATTATGATAAAATTTCTGCAAAAACTCATTCATAAAAACTTTAATATGGTGAGAATGTTTGTATGGCAACACACTTTAATCAAACTTTCTTATTGTTGTATCACAATTATAATGTAGCTGTAAATTAAATATTGGTAAACCATAATTTCTTTTTCTGATATCAACCATTGCCAATAAGTCATTGAGATCTATAGTAACTTTAATGTCTCGCACACACACTGAGATCAATAGTAACTTTAAAGTCTCACGCACACTGGGATCGTTTGTGAGCTTAATGTCTGTATCACACACGAAATTTTCTTTTCAATTATATTGGCTGCAGGTAAAAGAGTTTTGCATTACACAGGGTATTATGGTAAAAATTTGTATTGATCTGCATTCAAGCCTATTTCTCATATATGTATGGTTAGCTCTGTATGGCTTTCTTTGTGTAATGTTTGCTGTGTTGTATCTATGACATTGTTAACAATTTGAAAAGGTTGTATTGTTGTCGGTTTAGTCTCATGAAAAGTTTTAGGTCTGTAAGTACAAAATTAATGCATGTTTTATATTATGTACCATGTTTGATATTTGTATTGTCTTGTTGTCAAGCGTTGTTAAACCAGTTGTGTCGGTGTTGTACTGTTGGTTATTTATGTTTGGAAACAAAACTTTTTATAAACAGTTGATTAAAATGTGAAGTATGTGTTTTAAAATGTATGTACATGTATTAAAAAATGCAGTTACAAATTACTGATAAACTATACTACTGTTATCATAAGATCAAACGCATACAATGGGTTAATATCAAATGCATGCATACAATGGGTGGTTGTAATTACAAATCTGACTTGCATGCTGATACAAATAAGACATGTATGTATATTCAAGCATGGATGATCCCCATTATGTATAACTATAATAGTACTGAATATTAAGTCAAGCATAAACCCACTAAACATAGTGCATTGAAGCAGACTGTTTTTGCACACCAGTTGGTGTAAATATACCGATACTTCATAGCAGCAAGGTCAAAATACAGGTATGTTGTACATGAAAATACCAAAAAAAATATGGCCTTTTTAATTTTAGTTTAACTTTAAAATAGGTGAAAGTATTGTTTTCTTTATTATACAATAATTGTTTTAATATATTAATCAAAATATTTCAATTTTATAAAGCATAATTATCATTATTAAAAAGAAGCGGCAAAATATACTAAGATGTCTGAAATCTAACATTAAATGAATGTGATATGATAGTACAAAATCGGTACCAGTCACATACATGTAGTTTGCTAGAACTCACCCTATTGAATGCAAGGTTGTATCCTTATTTATGAGAATAATATAAGCCTAACTATTAGTTGGCTGTCCAATATAATTATTATTTAAGTAATTAGTCAAGTCTCGTTACTCCAGATTTAAGTAATTTAGATGCATCACCTAATAAACATTTACACAAAGTTAATCAGTTATAATTGTAAACAATATGTGTAAAATATAAAATAATGATAATTTTGTTTTATTTGTGTATACTATACACTAAAGATTCAACAAATCTTTCTCATTTCATTTAATTCAACTACCGTAACATCTTTCACACTACCAACATGACTCCATTGTTTCACAGCTCTTTTGTAGATGTTAGTTGTAGGTAGTTAAATAAATTGTTTGAAGACTAAAATAAAAAAATTTATAAGTACATGCACAGTTAAAGTTACAGTCTCATAGTTGTAAGTTAAGTGCTATATTTTGCTATTTTTATATGTACCGATATTTGTGATACACAACTGCAAATAAATCACTCGCACAAAAACTAGTTAGCATAATTAACAGGAACAAATTAATTTGTAAATGTATCCACAAAAATCAAATACATGTGTGTAACCAGGATCCGGTTTTTAAACATGAACTCAAATACAGAGTTCAACTTTCCTTCTAATTCTCCATTGCGTTTCCATATGACTTTCGTCTTGTTTTTCATCACCGCAAAGTATTAATAGAGATTATTATACGAGCGGGTGTGTCGTACTGATTTTACGAAACGAGTGTCAGGATTCTTGTATTGCCC